>JAECUM010018254.1:0-74842 GCA_016617855.1 Megalonaias nervosa
TTGGTATGATAGCATAATGACACAGTTCAGGGCATTCGTGAATAAGTAAAACTGAGGTCCAACCACCCACTGTTTTGTTACCAGTCAGTCCAAATGTCAGCATTTAAGAATATTTCTCTTCAACATAGAGATATATTGAAGGATGGAAGGTCAAATTGTCGAAAATAATGATGGTTTAGTACAACAATGAGACTAAAACAAGAAGAGTCTATGAAAACCAACAGTTAAGAAATGTCCTTATATTTTTGTTCATGTCTGTCATTTGTTATTTCGATGGATTTCTAAAATCCCCGATTTGTTTCATCATTATCGACTTATACGAACTGAGGAATTTATTTTTATCCTTAACAAGAAGTATGAAATCGACTGCACTGGGTTTTAAAGTGAATTCAAACCTGGAATTATATTACTGTGATTCAACAAAGACTGTTGGTACAGCACCACGATACAGGCCACCACAGGCACATCAACACCTTCAACGTTGGATTTAATTTGGATTTCCACTAAAGTTTATTAAGACCTTTAATTATGAGCACATGTGTCTGTAATTCTAGGATTATTTAGGATTTAATTCACAATGCCGAAAGTTCCTATTTTTCATTTTCACTTTGTATTCTACGGAAATTAAAATGAAAATTTAAACTGGCCACTAAAGGTGTAGACTCTATTATTACAAAGTGTACTTTATGGCTAAGCATGTTACATCTACACATCCCTGTCAGTACAGCAAAGTACTGATTACGACCTGGTTAAGGAATGCATCTTGAAGGGTTAGGAGTTGGTGCCAGAGGCTTATCGACAAAAGTTTAGGAACTATAAAAAAAAGAAACTTGACATGCTCATGTTGAAATTGCAGGAGTAAAAGAACAGTTATTTGATACGTGGCGCTGAGCCAAAGTTGGTAAAGATTGCGAAAATCTTAGATAACTCATATTAGTTGAAGAGTTCAGAAATTGATTCCACATTGACGTTAATGTTTACCTTGATGAGCATAAAGTGACTGCTGGTGACGAGTTTTCGGTGAACTATCAAATTGTAGTTCCAACGTCATATAGGCAGGAAATTCTTAGTCTGGCCCATGAAACTCCTTTGGGTGGTTATTTAGGGAACAGTAACACTTATCACAAGATCTTGAATCACTTTTATTAGTAAAAAAATTAGTGACGTTGTAAATACTGTAGGTCTTGTCAAGCTTGTGAAATGGTAGGAAAACCCAATCAGAACATACTTTAGGCTCATCTTCAACTTATTTCTGCATTTGACGAACCATTTAGCAAACTAATGGTAGATTGTGTAGGTCTCTGACATAAGTCCAGCTCAGGCAACTGATATTTGTTCACCGTAATATGTGCTTCTACAAGATTCCCACAGGCAATTCCTTTGAGGAATATTAAAACTAAAATAATAGTAAAAGCTTTTATAACGTTTTATTTATTCAATTTGGCCTGTCCAAATCTGTTCAATCTGATCAGGGGTCAAATTTTATGTCTGGAACTCCCGGGATATAAAAATATTAAAGGAATACCGGTATTTTGATAGATATAGCCAGGTTAAGCATGCAATCAATTTAGCTGTACCTATCCCAGTCAGTGAAGATTTAAGAGATGGAATGCAATCAGACTGTACTGACTTTGGACTAACCAATCTTCGGAATTCAGAAAAAAGATTCTGGGAAATTCCACTGACGGAAAGGGCAAAGAAAAATGTCGGCATTAGTGACTTCAGATGGACTTTATCAATATAGTGATACCATTTGGGATGAACGGTTCGCCTTGTACTTTTCAACGTTTAATAAATGTGATTACATCCGGTCTAAACAATTGTGATGGTTATATCAATGATGTCATCATCAACAATGACTATTTGGAAAGAGAAGAGACTATTTGGAAATTCTTGAACAGACTCACTGATGCAAATTTGACAATTAATTTATCCAAGAGTGAGTTTTGTGCTGCTTGTTTTACATTTCTAAGACATGGACAACTTAAACCAATAGGTGCTAAGGTCAACTCTGTCTCTGAATTTCCTGTGTAAAAAGTAACAGATGCGATATTGCGGTATGGCTGGATACTATCGGAAATTTTGTTCCAATTTTTCCATCATAGTTGAATCCCTTACAAATTTATTGAGTAAGAAAACAAAGTTTCATTGGTCTGAAAAATGTTAGGAGGCTTTCGATAAGTTAAAGGCCATTCTTAAGAGTACACCAGTTCTTTCAGTCAATCATTTAAAATGTCTGTTGATGCAAGTGATGTTGGGGTTGGTGCCGTATTGATTCAAGAAGACAAATATTTTATATACCATCCAGCGCACTATTTTTTTCTAAGAATTTAAATAAGCACCAGAGAAATTATTCACAATGGAGAAAGAATGTTTGGCTTTGATATTGGCATCCCAACAGTTTGAAGTCTATATTAGTTCAGCTCTTTCTCCGATTATTTGTTTAGTGATCACAACCCCTTTACTTTCATTGGCAAGACGAAAAACTAAAAACTCGAGATTATTAAGGTAGAGTTTGAGGTTGCAGGAATTCAATCTTCACATCAGATACGTATGGGAAAAAAACAATTTAATAGCAGGCGCACTTTCACATATATAGTAACATTGTTTTATTTTATGTATACTTTATTCATAGGATTTTAGCTTGTCATTTGTTTGTCGCATGTATACTTTCCTGTAGAAAAAAGAAGCTTTATTGCATAAATCTTTCTTTTCTTTATGAAGAGAATTGTTATGTGCATTTAATTTGCATCGTTTGTTTTTTTTTTTTTTTTTTGTTTTTAGAAAAAGTTCATTATCTATTGTGGGTAACCAACATTGTATCTAGTTGCTGACCTTGTCCAAAATCAGTGACAATTTTGTAAACAACTTTTTTCTAGAGTAACGATAATTATCTTAAGCTCAGTCAAGGACATTTTATTTTTTATAGTCATATTTAGACTACTTGATTTCCATCACGTGTCTTATGGTAACAAGCTTTCTAATCTTTCTTGAACAATGAACTTTTGATCCTTATCCGGTGTTTTGTTTTGCTTCTTAGTTTGTCATATAACTGATGTTTTGTTTTTTGGGGGGTTGGGGGAATCTTTTATTCGGTTTTGAAGATCTTGGCAGAATCAATTGTAATTCGTTTGGGCTGGAATTTATTTCTTCAAATTTGGAAATACAGTGTGCTCATAAAGATAATATTCATGGACAGAGACATTCACTGGGATTTATACTGAATACAAACCTGGAATTATATTACTGTGATTCAACAAAAAACTGTTGGTACAGCTCCACGATACAAGCCATCACAGGCGCAGCAACACCTTCAGAGCTGGATTTAATTTGTACTTCTACTAAAGTTTATTCAGAACCTTATTTATTAGGACTTGTATCTGTAATTTTAGGATTATTTAGGAATTAATTCGCAATACTGTAAGTTCCTTTTTTACATTTTCACTTTGTATTCTACGGAAATAAATTATTTGTTGAATTTTACAAAACTTGTTGCTTTACTCTCTTTTCTGCTGTTTGTGTTAAGAGCATAGAATCGTAGCAACTATTACGAAGTATTTAGATAGAAATCATGAAGAGACCCTTTAGTTCAGTATTTCCTTACCAATTATATGTGGCATGGAATATAATAATTTCATTTACTCTTTCGGAAATGAAACTTGTTATTTACAATTTAATAAGTATGCCACAAAATCTTACGCATTCGTAAGACATAACAATTTTTTTTACAAGCTATTCCCCGTGCTAACTATCTTGTATGCAAATTCCAAAGGTTGCAGAAAATTGCAACGAACACCGCGCACCTGTCGCATAAAAGAGGAAAAAAGATGAGGTGAGCATTACATTACTGGAGAGATTTCAGTAACTAGTGGTCTTGAGTTGAATATGAACTTTGGCTAAAAGAAATGGGCTTTGCATTGAAGTGCATATTAAGTAAGCTTTGTGAAACCATACCCATACTATAATAATCTTCAATCGCCTTTTGACATTCAGCTTTCAGTTTTCATGAAGACATTTAATTGTTTCAGTGTAATGGTCTCCTGAGGTATACTGTATA
The DNA here is from genome assembly GCA_016617855.1 of Megalonaias nervosa. Lineage (NCBI taxonomy): Eukaryota > Metazoa > Mollusca > Bivalvia > Unionida > Unionidae > Megalonaias > Megalonaias nervosa. The sequence goes on from JAECUM010018254.1 coordinate 4,058, forward strand.
TTTAAATTAAGAACATTCGCTGTCGAAATCTCTCAAGTAATTTCATTGTAGCTGCATCCTTATTATTTGATGATTCTGTTATCTTGTTGACAGATGTGGTGTTGTTTGCAGTTCTCTGTAATCTTTGTAATTTGCGTCCAAGACCTGTATCTTGGGGATAATCTTGCAAAACATTCTATCATAAGAAGGTTTGGCATATCTATTTAATTCTAACTCAAGACGTTCCATTTCTGAAAGAAAAAGAAAATGAAATCGTTAAGTTCATGTTACACATGCCATGTGTAGTATTGGTACCTGTAGTAGATCAATTAGAATTATAGCAGCAGGTTTGAAATATAGCAACAATTATGGAAATACACTTGAGGCAATTGACTATTAATTTCTTATACCATGAATCAGAAATGACATTAGAACTGGTATTATACGATTTCGCTTCCTCAAATAATAATGATAGCAATAACAACAACAACAATGACGCTACCTCTGTCATTACCAACACCATAATTATATCTTACCTTTCTAACGAAATGGCTACCAAAGTGAGGACGCTGGCAAAGACAAAGATAGGCAAGAGGTAAGAAAGGAATCCACAAAGTTCGTCTGCTTTAAATATTTGCCATCTGCAATCTCCGGTGAACTCCAAAAGTTTTAGAGGATTAACTAAGGTCGACACAAGTAAATCCGAAATGGCCAAATTAACAATGTAATAATTAGTCACTGTATGCATGTGGGAATTTCTCCATACTGTCCAAATTACAAGAACATTTCCCAAAACAGCAAGGAGGATAACAAGAATGTAAAGAGTTATTACAAGAACTAACACAAACGTTATCTGAGTATAATCCGTGTGATGGGAGTTTCTTCTAAAGCACATAGCACTCTGATATTTATCTGAAGCTGAAGTTGAATTTAATTCATTTACATTTGAAACGCTAAAATTTAGCCAAGTTTTAACACTCTCTGCAGCCATTCCTTCTCGATTTTTGACCAACGCGGATAGAAACAAAACAGTATCGTTCATAGTGGTGACAGCGAAAACAGGAACTTGTCGCGCGATGCTAACAGTGTCGCCAAACTTAAGCGTAGTCTTGTATCTAATGTGTTATCGATTGTAAGATGCACTATCATATGTCTGTATATGAGAGACTCGCATACATAATGACAAATACAATATCCCCAGATAAACGTTCCCTTTTGATAGTAAACAGAATAACATTTTAGTTTCGTGTTAGGTTCGTGAAGTCATCGATTGCTAAATACTTTTGGGGACATTTTAAACTTAATTTAAATAGAAACATGATTAAAAAATTGTTAGAAATTCTTTAAAAATTGTAGGTTGTCTGATAACAGGTGCGCGAAAGTACCTTGGGCGGTTGAAGAAAATGTGAGTGTGCTTAGAGCAACTGCGAAACATTATTTAATTTCTTATGTTCTGAACAATCTCCATAATATATTCATCTTCAAAGATGATACTCTCTGACAAAATATATTTGGCCTGATTCGTCTCACACACGAATGTATAGGTATTGCAATAGAAGACACTCTTTATAATGTTATCTGCAAACACGGTGATATGTTATATGGGTTTTAATTAAATAATTAAGAAATTAAGTCTATGTTAGTAAACTAAAGAATGTGTTAGTTATCGTGCCATCCTTTGATAAATATTTTGCTTATGCGAGTAGTGAAGGGGAGCGATATAGAGACAATGGGAAAATACATTACAGACCCCGCCCCCGGGGGGATATGGGGACAAAAAATCCCTGGGCCAATATAGGGACAAGATTGATATTGGGCCCGTACAGGGACAATAGGAATGGAACAGGTAGGGTGACGTCATGGTACTGGTAACAATGTTGCAAGTGGATGACCTGAATACGCGCGGTTACCCTAGGTAGGGACAAATACAATAGATAGAGACATAGAAACATGGTTAGAGACATAGACATATACAACACAACCAAAGATTGATGAATATCAATCTATCATACCTAAATTATACAATAGACTAAACAAATTTTAGGCAAGAGAGAAGAGATATCTTTTCGAGGCATATGAAAACGGCCTTTGGGTTCTTCTTCTTGTATTTTCTCCAGTTCTTCCACCAGCTTCTCGCTTTCTCTATGATTCCTTTCTTCTTCTTCTTTTCCTTCTCTGACATCCAGTCAGGATGTCCCATCGATCTAACTTTTTCTTGCCCTTTCATCCAGCTGTTGTTCAGTCTCTCAGACTCTTCTTTTCTCATTCTGTTTTCCTTCTCCTTTCTCTCTTTTGTCCAGGTCTCTTTGATTTTCTTTACCTCTTCTTCTATCAACGTTTTTATCATGTCTTCAGCTTTCTTTAATTTCTATAACCCCCACTGGACAAAAGACCACTCGGTGAAATTGGCTATGTCTTGCAAAAAGAACTTCACTTGGATGACATTATCAAGGGCCTCCTTCAGTGTCCCCACTCTCACATATTTAGGATGGATGAAGTCTCTTAATTTCTTTCCTTCTCCCTCTATCATACCTTGCACCAGATCCCTGGCTACTCTGAGGCTGGTGATTTGTCTTGTCACAAAGTCTTTCGTAACTGGATATCTCCATTCTTTTTCAAGTCTTTCCACCACGTAGGCTGCATCAACCATCCAGTACCAACTGTCTTTCAATTCGTTGAACAAATTTATTTTTTCAAGGTGTTGACTAGTCAACGTTGGGTAGCCAGACTGAAGACCGTTCCGCGTTATATACGTGAAGCACGGACGTGAAGGAAAACATCCCTTACACTCACTTCATATATTATATACTATCCATACAGAAGGGAGGAGAAGAAAAAAACACACCATATCTACTATCAACACAAACGTACGCGAACTCATAAAACATCCCATATCTACCATCCACACAGACGGGAAGAGAAGAAAAAACACACCATATCGACTATCCACACAAATGAACACGAACGCATAAAACACACACTCTACTATCCACACAAACGGGAAGAGAAGAAAATATCCACATACTCTACTATCCACACAAACGAACGCGAACGCATTAAACACACACTCTACGATCCATACAGACGGGAAGAGAAGAAAAAACATCATATCTACTATCCACACAAACGTACGCGAATGCATTCAAACACACACAGTGGTATTGTAAGTTTTCTCTTTGGGGGATCACGGCTCTTGGTACTGGTGGTAGTGGTTGTCGTAGCTGTTGTGGCTGTGGTTGACGTGTCTGTGGTGGTGCTATTGCCTGTGAAGGCGTCCTCATCTCAGGCTTGACCTCACACTAGTAACTTTGCAATTCTGTTACTCATCTTCAATGTTGATAAGTCAACGATGGGTAGCCAGACTGACGATCGCACGGCTTTATATCCCTGGAGCATGAACTTGAAGGAAAGCATCCCCTTACACCAAAACTTACAATACCACTATTACTATTACATGGAACGCGCGAACCTAAAAGAAACATTCACTTTGACTTTTTTACTTACAAACACAGACACAGACTATCGGAAAGACAGAGAAACGAAGTGTGGATTTTTGCTAAGAAAAGAAACGAAGTGCTTATAGACACGCTTCAATTTCTTAACATACAAAATACACAATTTCTTGGCAATTGAATTAGTATGTCTTTGCTAGAGTGTTGGGATAGCCCTGGAAAGGGCTGTTGTGTTGACGGGGAGTGATGGCAATCTTTCACTGTCTAAGATTGCGTCCCCGTCTGGCGGTAGGCTTTCCTACATGATGCGGTCTGCTTCTGCGGAAAGAGAAGCAGAACTCCTTGGTGTCTACCGGGCAGTAAGGCAAACCCTCTGTCTGGTTCCTGCTGCTGTTGCTGCTGCTGCTGTTGTTGTTGCTGTTCTCTCTGCTTCTGAAGTCTGTACATCTCTGTCAACTCTTCTTGCTCTTTCTTGATTTCGTCTATGAAGAGTTCTTCTATCAGGTCTTCGGCCACTTTCAACATCTTGATATTCTCTATCTCTTCAGGCTTCGGTATCAGGTTTTGCCTGACACGATATAAATTCACGTAAGCTTCGTTCAGCTTGGCTAGTTTTGAAGGCATGTTCATAGGTTGACGAGTCAACAATGGATGGCCAGACTGGAGACTGCCACGCTTTATATGGCTCAAACGCGGACGCGATAGAAAACATCCCTACTGGGTTTTTGTTGGGTCGGAACACTATGATAGCTAATGTCATGGTGAGGGATAGAGAGAAGTCAAAGAGCATATATTCACAGTGTTTTTTGGTAAACAAACAACAGACACATTTTTTTTCAAACACAACATTTTTTTATTCAACAAACAACTACCAACTAACAATTAACAATAACATCAAACAAACTTTTTTGACAAGGTTGACAACGTTGCGAACTCATGTTAGATTTTCACTGATGGAAGTCATGAGGCCATTGATGTACACTACGTTTCCTAGCTAAAGGCAAAAGATAGCCATAATAGTCACAAAACTATCGATCTACTTTCTCATCGTTTCTAGAAGGGTTACGATCAAAATAAGTCACTAAATGTTCTAATGAATATCCAAGACTGCATTGATGAAGAAAATACACACAATATTGTTCACACACCATGGACTCTGTGCCTTGTAATTTCACATTATTGAATCGTGTCGTCTGGGCATTTCTTCTCATAAAGTCGATGATGTCGTCTTCCAAATTGGGTAATCCATACGAATCCAAATACTCCACACAATCCTCTTTATGGAAGTAGACGGCTACCCAGTGGGTTCCTGTGAGATGACTTTCGTCCGTGTTGATGACAAAAGCTTCATGGTCTTGAGGTTTGTGGCGAGGTAGTTCATCTTCAGCACACACGACAGGATTCCAAGAAGCAGTGTACGAACTGTTGTTCAAAAGGTAATAAATTTCCTAGGTATCCATTTTTTTCACAGGTAATGATAAGTCATCAATTCAAATTCTGACCTTTTGTTTGAAAATCTCTGACAAGTAACCGTTTCATTGTATCGTTTCCGCACTCTGGGACAAGATAGATTCGATGCGATAGATCTCTAGAGGAGACAATGGAGGGCAGGAATGATCACGCAAGCCTTTATACCACTCATGCAACACTGCTTCGTCAGAGATGAGACTCCAAGCATCGTCCAAATACTCGTCCAATGTTTCTTCTTGGCTCATCATCAAACATTTATCGTGTTGAATTTGACTGGTTTGATCGTTTTGACATCCATAGCAATCTTTCTTACTCAATTCCGTAATTTTATCCGTCAGGTGTTTGGCAAAACAGGACACTAAATGTTGTTCTTGTTCTGGCCATCTGGACGTGACCACTTTATCCTCTTCGTCTTTGTCTTGGGGTTCTGCTTTCAAGGTATCCTCCCATTCCCTTTCCAAAGATTCTCTACTGTTCAAAGAGGGATAAGAGTCTTCCATAGTTTCTAATAGTCTATAATGACTTCTCTCAAACTGTTGATTTCTATGGTATTATCGCATTTGGCATACATGATGACGTTCACCGTCACCGCGAGAGCTTCTGAAAACTGAAGTTCCACACGCAGTTGACCGGATTTTATAGGGTGGAAATGTCCCTCGCCACTGCCTTGGTCTGAAGTGAAATCAAAGGCCCACAAAGTGTAACCTCCTACATAATCTTCGTACGAAATGCCGTGATTGGTGTTGGTTCCTAGCTGTCCGGTAGCTTCGTACAGGGACAAATACGATCTCAAGTAATTCTTCTGGGCAAAGTTAGGTTCGAAGGGTCTGGTACACAAAGTCTTGCCATCGCGACTGACTTCGATCTTGGACACTCTGTAGTGCTTAAATTAGAAAGGATTTTGATCGTGGGCTCCGTTGAGGGCTGCATTACTGACGATGCCAACGATTAAACGTTTGGGTAACTGTCCTTGGAACAGATGATCTTCGATCTTGGATCAGAGTCCAGCAGCAATGGTAAAAGTTTTCACTTCTACGCGTCGTATCGAATATTTGGCGGCTGTTCTGCTCAATGTGTGAGTGATGTCATTTCCCGCTTTAGGTAACACTTCTACGCGACGCACGAAAAGTCTGGCTTCTTGGATGATGGTTTGGTACTCGTTGGCATGAGCCATCAAATGGAAATCGACACTGATGCGATTCAGTCTCAGGCGAATATCCACTCCGTTGAGCAAATACTTGTCTTGCAACCACATGTTCAAATGCAAACGATCCATTGGTTCCAAACTACGGCCTTGCAGGATTTTCTTTCGACGGTTGTAAAAGCCCACACTGTGAGGATCGTCATCTGCTGTCTGGGATGTGTCGTTAAAAGTGTCCTTACCTGCGGTGTCAGGTTTCCAAACCACGCAAGCATCCACTTGAGTGTTCTTGGCCTCTTTTCCGACGTCAAGAGATTTTTCAGGTACGCTCGATAAAGGTAAGTATCCATGCTACTGCTGACCAGTTTGTTATTCAAGTACAAATCCACTTCGCTGAATAAGGAATGCATGAAACTGTTGACGGGAGCTATTCTAGCATCGGCTTCCGGATTAGTGTTGTCCATTTTGATCACTTTGAGTTTCAGGTAGAAGTAACTGCTATTCAGATCGATGTAATCTTCGGGCTGTCCTTTGATTTCAAACTCGATGGGAGCTGAATCCGTCAAAGAGGAGACTGGATAAAATTTGACCCATTGGGATTCTTGCATCATCATCATGGTGGGTGGCATGGCAAACAGATCCGGTTCCGACTTGGAATCGGCGCAGGACTCTCGGTGCATCATTTTCTTTCTTTCTTTCTCTGATTTAATAATCAAAAACGTCTAATTCTCTGATCTGTTCTTCTTTTCTTAGTCTTTCTAGCTCTGGGGGTGTGAAGTCCTCTGAAGGGGTGTCTTCGTCGCCTCTTTCTGCCTTGTCCTTGCTGTGGCGTCAGGGAAGTAGGAATGACTGGCGCGGCAGCACCCAGGGCATGTATAGGAGTTTCTCGTTGGCCCAAAATGTCTTTGCCAGTTTGAAGCAAGACATTTTTGCCTGCTCTCAAGAAAGCCTCTTTGGGAGTTTGTTCGTCATTGATGAGATTTTGGAGAAATTCTGTACCTTGCGTCAACGCGGCATCTGTCAAGGCGTGCAATCCCCGTTTCACCATCGGTTTTAAAACGGTGGCCACCGAACAAAAGGCTGATTTCAGCATATCTCCTAAACCATGTCCTCGCTGTCGAGTGACTCCTTGGTACACAGGATACATGACTGACAAAACGTTAGAGTAATCGTTTTCTAAAATGGACCTTCACTGTGACTTTCCCTTTGGTGAATGAAATATTTTGTCCAAAAAATTACACAAAATTGTACAAATTGTCAGCGTTCGTGACAGAATCCACTTTGAAAGGAATGACACGCAGTAACGGTACGGAGGTGTGTCCCACCACGTTGTACTCCACCACATCGGATTACACAAAGATCAAATTCAGTCCTTTGGTTCATTTCTACAGGGAATCGAAAATATTTCGCAAAATCCAAGTTGCCGGTAACGGCTGGTATTTCGTTTTTAATCTTGATCAGCTTGGGATCTCCACCTAAAATGTCATACAATTCAGGACAAAATTTAATGGCCAATACTTTGTCCTCTGAAAATTTGATCAGTAGGCGACGAGCTATTTTATGGTACTAGAGGGTGACTCACTTTCGGTGGTTTTCTCCAAGGCTTTGCCAAACACGGTATTGAATTTGGTAGCAGTCATGTTCACCAAATGTTGACCGCTAAAACAATAGCGTGCAGGAATGGTCAACAGATAGGTGAACCGTTTAGTTTTAAGGCCTTGTGTTTTCATAGTCACCTACAGTGATACGTTCAGCCAAGTTTTGTTGCACTTGCTCGTCATGAACTTCCACCTTAAAATTATTTTGATTTAGAAGGATATTTAGGATTTGTGCAGGATGAATCATTTCCACTAAAGCCACTTCCCAATGAGCTTCGTGATCCATTTGGATGGCCTGAGGAAATTTGGCCGTGCAACAGCATAAGGTGTTGTGGGGAAACACCTCCATGGAACTGTCACTGTGTAACGTTAGGTAAAATTGGTTATTCATAATTCCAGAGTTCTAGTGTCCGAGGGGTCGCTGAAAGTCAGATGAGTGTCTAAGAGAGTATTGTTATGGTGACTGTTGGGAGGGTGACTGACGTTGGACGCAAGGCTCCCGTTGGTATTCCCGTTAGAGGAGTATTTCAGGGACGGATTGTAACCGATGCAACTGCTGATCAAAATGGTCCACAACTGTTTGTCGCCCTGTTGCAAACTCAAATTTGCAATGGCAGCACCGATGACACAATACACCACAAAAATCTGGCAGAAAAAGACGATTTGCGTTTTAGGCACACGTTCTCCGCACCACACCAACAAGGGTTGCCTTTGTAGATCTTCCAGAGAAGAACTGGGGGAAGGAGTGGTCACTGCAGTAGCTGAGACTGTGTTGAAATTTATTGACGGTCACTTCTGTTCGTAGTAGATGATTTGCGAAGCGTAAATCCAAGAGTCAAAACTGAGAGGAGATCCTTTCCAACGTACTTTGACAAGTAAAACGTTCCTTTTAACACTTCCCCGTTCATGTTTTCCAATTTATAGACCGGAGGATAACGGTCACGCACTCGGTCAGTGACACGAAACAATTTGGTGGTCCAGTTGGGTAAGTAACCTTTGTCGAAAGTGTGTTTGGTTTTGCCAATGCGCACCCAATCTCCTGGTGCCAACACTCCAACTTTCTTGGGGACAGTCAACGTCGGGACGTACCAAACAGGCGCTCGAAGACGGTAACCTCGTTGTCGGGAGTCACTTCTTGGGGGGCACGTCCGACGTCCCGATGGTAACATTAGTTGTACGCTTGGACTAGGTGCGGTAAGACGTCGATGTACTTCAGAGTGTGTAGATGCGTACATTATTTCCACATGCGTTCCTTCAAGGTGCGTTGAAAACGTTCCACGATGCTGGCTTTGGTTTCGGGATTCTCGGTGGTGAAAAAATGAATGTCACGTTTCTTCAATTCTTTTTGGAAAGCTTGGTACAGACATTCGGTGCCTTTGTCGGTTTACCATCGAAGAGGGTAGCGACCACATTGTTCAACACCAGTTGGAGGGCTCGCACTAACTCACTGCTCGATTTGGACGTCAAAGGCACGACCCAAGCAAATTTGGAAAAGACATCGATGACACAACACAAAACATTTGTAGCCACGATTGTAGGTGGCCAAATGAGAGACAGCGGCTAAGTCGGCTTGCCATTGATGATCGATGCCCTCCACTCTGGTGCGACTTCTGGAAAATTTTCGTCGAATTGGTTTGTGTAAGGTGTACGTGGCTTGTTCTTGTAACTATCGTTGTACTTGAGGTAAACGGACACTTTTCAGTCGAGTTTTGGCAGCCAGATACAAATTCTGAACTCCTCCCTAACCTGCAGAATGGAATGGGTCGTGGTAAATGCTGGCTAACACCTTCTCCATTTTTTAATAGGTTATCCAGTATTCACTGATGCTACTCTTTTCTTCGTGTGGTATTTTCTTGGATTGTAATGCTTTACGTGTCCGACAAGCGATAGGTGTCGAGGAGGAAGATGTCTGAACAGGGGTAATCAGTTCTTGTTTCACTTCTGTCTTGGATTTCTTTTTCTCTTCTGAGGAAGAAGGGGTAGCCATCATCTTTTTAATCCAACCAATTCTGGATGTAGGTGTTGTTGTTAACTTGCGTACTTTTTCTGGTGGAGTTTGAAACTCTTCTTCTTTTTCTGTCTTGATCACTGCGGCTAGTGGTGGCGGTGGTGATGGACTTTTCATCAAGGTCTTAAAATCTTTCAAAGTTGGTAGAGCTGTTTCGTCTAAAGCTTTCTGGTGAAAAAGTTCCTGTCGTTGCAACAGATGACCGTACCTTTGCGATTTTTCCATTTCTGACAAATCGCTGCGATCCATCAACGATTGCAATTCGTGTTGTAACTGGGACATCTCGGTCAAATGAGGATTGGGAGGTAAATGCGAGGTCCGTTGTTCTTGCCAACGATGTTATTTCATCCATCGTTTGTAAGGTACTAAAGCCAGTTTTCGTCCTTCCATCGGATTTCAATGATTACGTCTGAGATCTTTTCATTCCAGACAATCCTTTTATCTCCCTGGACCTTTTTATCTTCATCCTAGGATTCTTCGCATCGTTCCCAATACTCCTTTCAGCAAGGGTCCTCCTATTGCTCCCAGCAAGGATAATATTCCTCCGCGTTGCACCAACATCTTTTTCTTTTGACGAATGGGGATTTTCTTTTGGACCATTTGGCGAAGAACGTGTCGATGTTTAAATAAGCATTCTTTCTGGTGTTTAGACCGAGGTATTGTGCCTTTCAAGACATTCAGACAACATTTGCTCACGGTATCGATGACGTCTTTGGAGGCGGTTTGATTGAGGTGCTTTCGCTTGGGTGGAGGAGCTTTGGACAGAACGGACAATATGTCCCAATGTTTGGCTAAACGAGGAGCAGTCCTTTTCTTTTTCCTTTTCCTTTTTGGACAGAAGAACGACGATGGTGACGGTGTGCATTTCTTTCAGTGGACATCTTTGAGCGTTCAGGAGCACAAAAACACTGAACCCATCGGTTACCTCAAGTCTTTTTAATACTGGAATGCGTCGCCACTGATTGTCGGCTCATCGTATGATTTTCATGGCAACCATCACAAGTCGTGGAGGAGTTCGCAACGGACTCAGTCGGGACAGTTCTTGCTTGGACAAATCCAGTAAACTCTTTAACACTCCCGATCTGTGTTGGACTTTGATTTTGAGGGCAATTACTTTGTGAGCAGCGGCCACTGCCGCTAAAGAGGAAGAGGGTGTCACCACTGGAGGAGAAGATTTTGTAGACGCGGGTTTCCAATTTTTCATCAAATTAGGAAAGACACGTGCCAAATCGGGTTTGGCAGGCATCACCAGCAACGGAGAAGTGGAAGAATCTGAGGCTACTGGAGACGCAGTCACTGTTGCGGCAGGTCGTGGTTTGCGAATGTAAGGTTGCGTCCTGGTGGCAGTACCTCTCTTGCAGGTAGAAGCTGTTTTCGGTGGACTTTTCTTTTTCTTTTTCTAAGGCTGTGACCCGGTCTTGACACCGTAGCTCTTTTTCTTTTTCTTCTGGGTACGGTGGGGAGTGGCTTTTTTCTTGTGGACGCCTTTGGGAGCATTGGGATCCCATTTTAAGAGGGAACGAATGATGACACCTTCTAAAGCACCGCTACCTCCAGGTTTCAGAATGATTTGCTTTTTGGTTTGAGTGTCGATGCGATGATCGGCCAGTTGCGTCAAGGCTACTTTGAACGACAATATTTTAACATTTCTTCCTGAAAGTCGAAGGGGTCCGAGGTGTGAGTCTGGTACCAAGCGTAGAAAGATTCACGTTCATCGGTACGCATGTTGTCGGGGTCGTAGTAGTGAGCCTCAGGCAAATGGGGTAGATCGGCGTGTTGATTGGCTTCGGTATTGAAAAAGTGAGGCAAATAGCCTTTGGCCATTTCTGTCATTCCAAACGTTTTAGGCATTCGGCTCAAAGGCATAGCTAAGTAACTCATCAAATCTTTAAACTGCACTTGTCCAACTTGCATGGAAATGATTTTGGCACCGTTGAAAGTCACTTTAGTACGTTAGGTATCTTGCTCCGTATAGTATCTGAGATGAAATTGCCCATCGTATCCCGAGAAATTGTGAGCCATCACCTAAGCATGGCAATAACAATCTCCGTAATGTTCGATGTCCTCTTGGCTCCATGTCTCGTCAATAGGGTTTAATACTCATTGGGCGAAATCGGTCAGCGTGTTCGGTGCACGAAAGATTTTTTCACGTCCTCCAGGAATCTTGCTGCAGTGAGGGCAGTGACTAAAGATAGGCTCTTGGATGCACTTCTCGCACGCTCAGTGTGAATACCAGTCTCTTGCATCCACTCGAAGTCGAAAAAGATGAAATTCCCTTTCTTCTGGTTATCTTCCTCTTCATGTACGGAATGGTATTTTTGAATGTAGCATCCGTGTTCCAAGTCCACGATTTGGTAACAAATGTGACATCGCTTCTTTCCTGAACACACGTGAGCCTTGGCATTATTGGTACGTATGCCTTGTCCACAAGTTAGGCACAATCTCAGTAGCTGACAAGCACTTCTCTGCTGTGAACCTTGCGTTTTCAGATGTTGTTGGTAACAGGTCGGGCTGGCAAAAGTGCGCTGACAAGCTGAGCAATGCACTCGTTCTTGTCCTTCGTCAAGACAGGGTTTAGAGGCCATACATCTCTCACATTTCGATCCACAATCCTTGTGTTGCTCTCGATTGTTATAGCCATAGTCACATTTCTCACAGTAATAACTGTATCCCAGGAATCCGGTGATACTGGTGATGGCATCGAAATGTTCATCGTGATGATAGACGTGAATGTATTTTCCGTCTTTGAAATTTTTGCCTCGAAACAACAGAGGTCCGCGAACTTCTTGAGGGTTTACTTTCAATGTGTAGCGTGGAGCTAAGACTTCTTGCAATTTTTGTATTTCAGGAATGCCACAGGGTGTGTCTTTGGATATCCCCGCTTGCTGTAACAGGAATTCTGCTTCTCTTCGTTGTTTGGCTCGACCCGATTTTTTACTTGTTTGCCAAGCTCTTTTCTATTCTGTCGTGTCGTTCTTGTCGGCATACGTTTGTCCCACCACGATGGCATGGGCTAAACACATCTTGTCTTGAGGATTGTTAATTTGAACGAGGCTGCGCTTGACTCTGTGAAGGTTTTCCACCAATAATACCTTTTCGCGCTGTCCGATCCCTTGGGGAAGAGAAACGTGGGTCATGAACAGTGTCGCTTTTCCATCGGTGATGTGAAACTTGTCGTTGGATTGTTGCACGTGTTGAATCTTGTCCATAACTTTGGAAGGTGTCAGTTCTGATGGGCCGCTAAACTGGATCCAAATGGCGGATTTCAAACTGTCGTGATAAATGGAAGTCTCAAGCGGCCGTCTTCTTTGGCTTCACATTGCTGTTTCAGTGTGGTTAACAAAGAATCCCACACATCAGTGATGAACCTCTCTGCTTTCTCCAACGGTACGTCGGACTTGAAATCTTTGAACCTCACCGTGTACGTGTAGGCTGTGGTTTTGAATTTTCTAGAGGATTCGTTTGTCCGTCTCTTGAATGTGGAAATACTTTTCAGGGTTTAGTGGTGATGGTGAACTTTGGCTGAGTGTAGACTCTCCAGGTCTGGATTCTGGTTCACTCATCTCATCATCAAAATCGCTGGCATGAATTTGAGCCAAGACTTCAGCTACTGTGCGACCTTTCTTCACGAAATGATGAGATCGTTTCATCTTGACTGCAAAAAGTCAAATGACTACATTTGAAACGCCATGGAGACCTTTATATTCAAGTTACCGTCAGTGTATATATAAAGAGCAAGTGCCTTCCCTCCCAGTATTCATTTCACTCTCAATCCGACCAGCACGATGGAAGAACCCACACCGATCGAACTTCTAATCAGAGCTTTGCGAGGTGTCATACGAAAGTTTTCTTCAGACAAGCCGACGGACTACTCCCCCTCCTTTCGAGATAAAAGTCAAGGTACTTGCTATATCTGTCAGAAGAAAGGGCATTGGGCTATAGAATGTCCAGACCATCAAAAAAGCAAGACAGGTGTCAAAAGAAACAAAAGTCAAGATACCTGTTATCATTGCCAAGAGAAAGGACATTGGTCTTCAGACTGCCCTAAGAAACAACAGGATAAGAAACAACAGGAGCAGGAGGAAGAAGAGGTGCCTTCGGCAAAGGAAGAACCACCGACACGTTCAGAAAGAGAAGAAAAGAAGGCGAGAAGAAAGTGAGGAAGAAGAGGAGGAAAACCCTGTGAAAGTGAAGAAAATCAGAAAACAGAGGGAGTGAACAAAAAAGGACAGAGAAGAAGTCTATGAACTTTTTTAAAGTGTTGTGTTGTGACATTAGATTGAAAAATTTGTACCAGAATAGACCAGACAGAAAAAACATCAGTGTCTCATGGTTTTGATTTTTTAGAATAAGGGCCTACACTCACGCACTCACACACGTACATCATGGGGTTAAAAAAAGGATTTTGAGTTTTAATTGATTGAGGCAAAATGAATAATATCTCTTTTCGAAAGAAGTTGGTGGCCCTGAAAAGGCCCGTTGGGTGTTTGTTCTTTTATTTAAAAAAAAAAAATCAGGAACGAGAAGCAATCAGCTCTAACTGCCTTAAGCCTTTGCCACGGCCAAGGCTAACTTCTGGACCTGCTCCTGTCGATAATTGGGTAGAAATTACTAGGGCGGGTATCTCAGGCGTAGTAACAGGGTTGGATTTTTTGGCTCGGGAAGGTCTTTATCTGTTGGGTCGTAATAAAGAAGTCTCATACATTTGTTTCAGACTCCTTAACTCTGCTAAAATGTCTAAATGTACCGTTACAGTTTGAGTTCACTGTTCTCCTTCTCTCCTAGACCTTGTTTCTTCTCTGCTTCTTCTTCTTCCTGTCGTTTCCTTCTTGCCTCTTCTTCTTGCTGTTGCTGTTGCTGTTGAAGGAGAAAAGCTTGTTCTGCTTCTTTCTGCTGTTGTAAAAATTTCTCCAATTCTTCTTTCTGTCTCTGTTTAAAATCCTCGACGTGTGGTAGAGATGGAGAATGTGGCAAAGGTACTGGTACAGGAACAAATTCTTGCGAAGAAGAGAGAAAATCCACTAAATCCCAATTAAAATCGACCCTCTTCTGGAAGTAGCCCTGTGTTGACTTTTTTGGTTGTCGCTGCTATACCATTGCTTCTCGTCTCCACAGCCGGTGCACCCCAATTCATCGTCTTCTTAGTTTCCGTCATGTTTCAAAATAACAATGTCGCATCGATTCACTGCGCACAGACGCTAGCGCACCTATATAGGGAATGTGACTTCACAGGTAAATCTCTACGGATTGGAAGACAGACTCCGCGAGGTGATTGAACTTTGTAACGCGTGTTGGGATTGGTGAAAAATCTCAATCCTTTCGATCCGCTCTTCCACTATAAATAAACGCGGTTCACTTCATTCTCTTCACCTGTTCTCGTCACAAGATGTGGACAAACGTTAAATCCTCTACTCTCGTATCGTCGATGCTGTTCCGTACGCACTTACCCATGTATGTTAAACCGTCATGGACAATCATCCGGATCACCGAGACAAGCGTTTGGAAAAGAAGGATCTATGTGGAGAGACAAGGCTGTCTGAAGCGAATCCTCATCCGCAGACCAGAGGTTAGACGAAGTTTAAGAAAGAAAAGATGACCTATGCGATGCCCTCTATGTTAACGGAATGGTGTTAACATAAAAAACCAAAGGCCCTTTTCAGGGCCACTCATATGCCTCGAAAAGATATCTCTTCTCTCTTGCCTAATTTTTTTTTTTAGTCTATTGTATAATTTAGGTATGAGAGATTGATATTCATCAATCTATGATTGTGTTGTATATGTCTATGTCTCTAACCATGTTTCTATGTCTCTGTCTCTATTGTATTTTTGCCTACCTAGGGTAGCCGCGCGTATTCAGGTCAGCCACTTGCAACATTGTTGCCAGTACCATGACGTCACCCTACCTGTTCCATTCCTATTGTCCCTATACAGGCCCAATATGAATTTTGTCGCTATATCGGCCCAGGGATTTTTTTGTCCCCATATCCTCGCAGGGGGGTCTGTAATGTATTTTCCCATTGTGGCTATATCGCCCCCCTTCACTACTTATGCGGATGCCGTCAAAAGTGCGTAACATACATAGAGGATCTCAAATGGCTAATGATTCAATATTGAATTTTTGAAACGAATTGAATAATGTCCAGCTTTTGCGAGCCTTGGCTAGCAATAGCTGGACATTATTCAAGGAGTTGCATAAATTTAATATTAAATCGTTACCCATTTGATTCTTTTTATCACAGTTTATAATTTCGTTCATTCTGACAGACGATGCACCTTCATTTGTTGTACGCAAAAAATAGTCCGAACCAAAGCTGAACTAGTATTGACGTTTAAAAGTAGATTATACTTTTCTTACAAACTAAAATAAAAAAACAAGCGCCCTTCCGAATAAACAGAAAATTTTACACAGACAAAATCATTTTTCAATGTCCAGTGTGTATGTGATGTCGCATTGATTGATACACTACCCATACAGCTGACGATCCATGTTTACGTAACCTTAAAGTGTCACTTTCACAACTAAACATTACATTGATATTGCAATATTGTGAAAGAAGGTTTACTGGATGCAGAAATTCGCATATTTACTGTAATGTATCTATGACCGGATAATTGCAGTGCTTGATTTGGAACAGTAGATTACAGAATCTTCAAACAAATTTCATTTTGACTTGCATAACATATTTGCCGCGTAGATGTGCAGTGGCTGGATAAACTTCTGTCAGTTTGGAGACCGGTTTATGTTCACATTCTTCTTCGAACAGAGGTGAGTTTATTTACTTCTGTAAGTTAACATTTAAACCATGTTTGTATATAGGGTAGATTCCATGCTACAGATATACTGCCTCCATCAACCCCCACCCCACAAAAGTAAATACCCGTAGTTTTATTTGTTGTAATTGTTTTTGTCGTGGTTTTAGCCATTTTTCATCTTATGATATGTTATACATGACATAGCAAACTCCTGTGGAGGAAAATTAGCCATATTGAAACACACGAGACCATTTTCCCCCAATTCGCTTTCGCGAGTCGATTCGAAAACTATCGGCTAAAAATGTTCATTGAAAACAAAAATTCCAGAGGGTGGGGTTATAAAAGTTTTCCCACGATCGCAGCCAATCAGTAAAAAGAATACTGCACAATAATTTCATGGGCTTATTTGGACCAATCAGAATCACATAAGGTGATATTTTAGAGTGTGGTAATATCAAAAATATCAAACTGCACATACTATAGGAAAACTATATCTACTATGTGATAAACTTTATTAGAGTTTGTTTCGAAATGGAATGTTACTTACCGCGTGTCGGTGTATATCTTTACTTGAGAGTAGTTGGAACACTGTAATCTTCTGGCGCAAATTCAATGATAAGGAACACTGAATAACTTTAGAAACTGCATGGTAACTTTCAAGTTAGTCTTTTCTATCCCTATAAATATAGACTCGATTTCCCTCCAAGATTATTAGGTGACAGTAATAAAATGAGTGGGGGCATCTTAAGAGTACATGAATAAGACTTGTCTAATCACCGAAAAAAAAAAAACAATGTGCAAAAGTGGATAAAATGTGCCCAAATAAATTACAATGAACGAAAGAGAAATTGAAAGAGGACATGCATGGATTATATCTACGAAAATAGGAATTGAAAACTAGAGCATTGTGTGAATGCTTAAGAATGCTTAGTTTAGTATTATACCTAGCGTGTCAGATTTTCAAGAATGGTGGTGGTGAAATTGCAAATGATCTCGTGTATAAAATCGACCGCTTGCCGAGTGCCCCTGGTTGAACAAGATTGCATTCTCACAGGTGTCCAGCAAACGTCAGAGGTATAAATCCATTGCTAACTCGCTATAAACATAATTTATGTTTGTAAATGTTATCCAAAAGAGTCTGAATAAGATAAAATTATGAGATGATGTTATTGTATGTTTCCAAATCTCTTTTTTAAAATACATTGACAAAGGAAAAAATTAAAATTTAGAACTATTTAAAATCTTTCATACTTAGCAAGACTAAAAACTTTTTTCCAGTTCAATTTAGTTAAATTTCATTACTTTCTTTTTCTTTCATTTATTGGCAGTTTCTATTGTTTATTTCTCATCTACACTTATTTTCAAAATTTAGGCACCGAGTCGGATGTATGACAACTGTCGTTACAAGATATAACTATTATTATTATTATTATTATTATTATTATTATTATTATTATTATTATTATTATTATTATCATTATTATTATTATTGTGTTTACTTACAAAAATACTTTCAATGTATTTGCTAACAAAGTGGAGAAACTGACAAGAAATATGCAGAAAATAAAGATTATGAATTAATCGCTAATCTTTCTTCCTCTCTAATGATTGAATTTTGCAAACTGCATTGATGTTTTCGATGATTACGGAAGAGGTCCCTGCAATGGTGCTAAACAACAGCATCATGTAGTTTGTTGTTTCATTTATAGCATCAGTCTCCCAGCAGGCACGAGGAAGAATACATACTACGATTACCGTATGCACTCGCTTACAAGACGATCCAACTGCAAACTGCACAGATCCAGATCTGCCGGCGCATAATGCGCCGGCAGATCTGGGTCTGTACAGTTTGTTAGAAGTAATCAGTAGAACAAGCAACATAGACCCTGATCTGCAGGCGTGTTATTCAACGGCATATCTGGATCTTTGTTTTTTGCAGTTTGACTCGGCTTATACGGTATATTGAACAAAAAATATAGAATAGAATCTCGCTGGCTCAAAAGTTTATATAATCTCGAAGTAGTGTTTAGGTCCTGACTGACCTATACACTTCGATATCTCTAATTTATTGCCAAATTTACACTGTATGGGCCCTGACTGACCTATACACTTCGATATCTCTAATTTATTGCCAAATTTACACTGTATGGGCTCTGATTGAGCAATTCATTTCGATATCTCTAATTTATTGCCAAATTTACACTGTATGGCCCTGACTGACATATACATTTCGATATCTCTAATTTATTGCCAAGCTTTCATTGTATGGGTCCGCCTTAAGTATAATATCTGATATTTTGCAATTTTAATCTATGACTTGAGTTGCTTCCCAGAATGTTTCATAAATATGGGGCTTGGAGATCATAAAGATATTAAACGCAAGTTTTATGTGAGATTTTACATTAAGCTAGATACAAAATAAATCCAAGTGAAGGAAGCTATTACACTAGAGGACAATTATTAATATAGACTGTCCAGCGGTTCTTACATTTGAAAGAGTCTATAGAGTGCTAATTGCTTGGAGACAGTTTTACACTCCCAGTACCATCTAATGAAGATCAGCTATATATATCCTAGTCTGATAAAAATTATATTCATAAACGCTATTTCGACATGGTCTTTACCAATTCTTGTCATTTATGCATCACATTATATTATGTATGTGCACATTCTATCAGCTTTATTTTCTTGTCTACAGGAAGCTATTGGTTTTGTGTACATCAAAGCGTGTCGTTGAAGTTTCGAAGCTTTTCTCTCTTAACAATAATTACACAAGATATATTCGACGACAAGAACTGTTTCTTAAAGTTATTAATGTCACTAGCCACCTTCGTTTGTACATCATACCCATAACATAAGCGTCAGTGTTTAACATAATGAGTATCTTCCCTTGTTAATTCTCCTGGAGGAAAACCGCGATCATACGATCTGTGTAGAATAAATAGAGATCTTTTTTCTTGGTAAGTTTAGGAAACCTAATTAATTATTAAAACACCCTCGTGAGCGACAAAAATCTATTAATTTGTGTTGATGAACTTCCTCCTAATTAAGTCTTGCTTTTAACGAATTTGTTTAAATTAAACTTGGCGATATTTTATCTGCTAGTGATAGAGAGTCTTGTGTATTTGTTAATAACAAATGGCGAGGAAAACAGATTTATTTTAAGCTTTCCACGAAATAGCAAGATAAGTAGAACTTATAAATATTTTTACGAGTCTATGCTGTTAAAAAAGTAACAGAAAAGAATGAAAAGCAACAAGCTTTGTAAAATTCAACAAATGAAATTTATTTCAAAGTGAAAATGAAAACAAGAACTTACGGTACTGCGAATTAAATCCCAAAATGATCATAGAATTACAGAGACAAATTCTTACGGTTTGTACAGAAGCAGTTAATGCTTGCTCTTATGTATATTTAATTTAAATTGTGTGCTTGACTTTTGAACGTGATTGGGGGCTGCGGATAGAGTTTTTGCGTACCTGACTTTTGTCATGCTTACGACTGAGAATTGTGGGTAAAGTTTTTCCTACCTGACTTTTGTCATGATAAAACATGTTCACTAGAATTTGAGTTCAAGGGTTAGTGGTATTTTCCATGGAAATGATTAGTTTTACAGAGCATTCTTTAGCGATGTAGGTCAAGTGAAATATGCTAACAGACTTGTTAAGCAATTATTCATTCCTGTTCTGTTGCGATGTAGGTCAAGTGAAGTATGCAAACAGACTTGTTAAACAAGTATTCATTCCTGTTTCTGGAATTATTTACAGCTGTATCCATGCATAATTTGAGCCAAAATATTTGTTTGAATTATTCATTAGAATTACAAAGTGCCAATTGACTTTTTCGATAAAAGTCACTACTTTGGGATTATTGAGAACCAGTCCAAAGACATTCTGGATTGTATCATTGTGGTACACCAGAACATTCAAGACTTTTGGAATTCATGCGGAACATTCCATACATTTGGACTTGTGACGTGACATTTAGAATTATTTGGGATTTAATTCGTTATACTGTTAAGTGTCTCTGAAATTTTTACTTCGTAAGAAAGAGAAATAAATTATTTGTTGATTTTACTAAACTTGTTGGTTTTGCTTCTTTCTGCTACACACTTTAAGTCCCAGAGTCATAACAATATGCTCAGTAAATTAGTGTCACAGTCTGATGATTTGCAAGATTTCCTTCATCATATATACCATATATACATACTTTATGTGGTCAGTCATGAACATAAAAGAAAACATAAATAATAAATGTGAATTTTATCGTTTTATTATCAGCGTTGACTGACCAAAAAAACACGTGGTCTCATTAGAAGTGAAATTAAGGCAATCATCATATGTTTAAGGGAGGAGAGTGCGTGTCCAAACCTGTAAGAATACATCACAGTATCTTTGTATCTTAGTTTATTTTTATATCATCTTGTTTATTTGATGTAAGATCTTGATGCAGAATCATTTGTATTGATGTGTTCAGTTTTGATTTGGATTTATTTATTTATTCAAATTTTTTATTCACTGGAAATGCAAAGTACCCTTAAACAATCTTCTGGGTCAGAAACATTTACTTGGAATCATAATGAATTCAGATAAGGTCATCTTGGGTTATATTATTTTGATTAATTGGAAGACCGTTAGCACATCATCACACTTAAGAGCACTGGTATATTAGAACATTCAAGACTACGGGCACATCTACTCCTTCAGCATTGGACCTTAAATTTGACACCACTGATATTTAATTATAACTATTTCACTAGGACTGGCGATAGAACGTTTTGGACTATTTGGGATTTAATTGGCAATACTGTAAAAAAAAAAAATTTCACTTTGTATTCTAGGGAAATAAATTATTTATTGAATTTTAGAAACCTTGATGGTTTTCGCTCTTTTCTATTACTTAGTTACCGTAGAGTCGTAATACCACCAACTTCCACCCCCAAACTATGACTATTTATCAATATTCTTGGTTACATTTGTAACACGCCCTATGCTGCAAACAAGAGATCGAATTTACCATATTTTTTGTAAGGCTCCGTTTGAGCGTCTCATTCGTTTGTATGGACCTTCAACAAAGGCTCGTATGGCGAAGATCTCACGGAGTCATGAAAAGGGGTCCTGATGAAAGAGACTAAGGGACCTATTAATTAATTTTCGGGGTAGGGGAGGAGAGCGTTTTGCTTGTATTGAAACATGATATTATTTTCTTTTACCCCAAGATAAGTTGTTGTTCTCAACTAATACAAATTATATAATTAGTTTATTTTTCTTTTTTATTTCCCAGAAATCATAACAAAAGCATGTTTTTCTAGCTTTTCGGAGTCAATACATTTTATTCTTCACAAGAACCCTATGCTGATTTCAGGCCAGTTTGTTTGGTGGTTAGACGTGTCACTGAATAGGGGAAGAACAAAACTTGGTGATGCGTTAGGACCATTATATGTAACATATTTCGTTCACGCGTACAGCGATACCTAGAGTAGTTTTTTTTTTTGCTTGACTAATAGTAACTGAGTAACATAAGCCTCTCTTTGTGCATGATGTGTATGGGTACTTTATCCTTGGGTATTTCACTGTGGGTTTTTTTTTTAGTATTTATAAGACGCATATGCTATATGTGGAACACAATGATTCCAATATCTTGTCAGGAAGTATCTATCTTACAATATGGCAGCGGAGCTAGCATAAGGGTGACGTAGCTGGCAGCATGGCCAAAGAGTAGGAAAAAGGCAACGTGAGTGGCCGCATAGCGTCATTGTTGGCAACAGGGCAACATGGTTGGAAACAAAAATATAGTTGGCAACAGGACAACATGGTCGGCAACGAAGCAATATATATGGCAACAGAGAAACATACTAGGCAGCAAAGGAACATAGATGCCAACAGAGCAACATAGTGGCGTGACTGGAAACAGGATGGAGGAGCCAAAAGATATTTCGTTCAAAGGATTTGAAGTTTTAAACTTTGGATATATAATCTTGAACTGTGAATTTGGAATGTAGACAATGTATATGTTTACATGAGCCGCACACATCTTTTATTAAAAACATGTTCACGATATAGTGAATACAAAACTCATTAGTTGCATATGACAACGTTAATCAAATTATTTGGTGAATTTCTGCATATATTCAACCGAGGGTCAAGCTTCGTCTCTTTGTATTAATATCATGGTGTGTAAAACAACGCATATCATCGTGTCCTAGTTTTTAGTCTTAGAGTATTCTTGTTAGTTGCTTTTTTATTATTATATTTCTTTTCTCACTTCATTGTTGTTTTACTACTTATGGTGAGGGTTTGTAGAGACTCTCATACTTCGTTTATCATAAACATTTCATTTGCATACATTGTGTTTGGTGTGTTGGGTGTTTTCACTTAATCCATATCCATTCGGTTTCAATCTTGTTACAATATGCGGAAGAAAAGAACATAGCCTAATTTCAGTCCAGGTTGTTGCGGGAATAAAGAACATAACCTGATTTTAGACAAGAATGTTTTGATGACCAGATGGGGGAGTAAATATAACCTGATTTTAGACCAGGTTCTTTGACTATCAGACGCAGGAGCAAATGACATAACCTGAGGGTTGTTCGGTAATTAGATGCTGAAGTATAGGACATAGCCTGAGTTCCGGTCAGGTTGATGATCAGATGCCGTAGTAAAGGAATTATATTAATTTTTCACACACTTTTGCCTATCAGTGTGATAATGTGATGGTGTGCCTAAGTCGTCCCTTACCATACCTTATCTTTAAGAAAAACTAATGAAGTTATTATAAATTAAATATATTCGTTTAATGTGGTGTAATCCGTCAAGGTGTGTAACGATTATAGTAACACGCACCATAAGCTAAGCAGAAGAAGATCATACGTTGCACATAGCAAGAGTGAGTCCTGGCCTTGTGGAATTTCGAATCGTACGTTACACAAAGCAAGAGTAGCTCCTGGTCTACTTGATTTTTTAATAAATAAAAGTTTACTCACAACTGCTGATAGATAGGTGGAGATACGGATTCGTCAATGGCACGCTTGCTACTGGAGATTACAGGATGGCATATTTATTTTCAGTTGTTAACCTTACGTATATATGAATTCCATCGCTTCACATGAACCCGTGATTTTCTTTAAGAGAAAAAAAAACCAGAGAAAGAAATGCATTAAGAATCTAATTTAGAAAATACAGGCATTGCCTTTTGGCGTCCACACAGACTTATGATTGACTGCTCTTGCAGATACCAAGATTGTTTTACCGGTATCCATTAACATCCTTTAAGCTTTGCTTCCTTGATTCAGTTACTGAGTAAAGCATAATTTTAGTCATTTAATAAAGTAACTGAAAATATTAAAACATATAACTCCATAGGACTGCATAAACGTTCATCAAAGCACCGTTGTCATATTGCTCTCTCCCCGTGTGGGTGATTTTTTTTTCCGTACAGAGAGAACACGTGATATATGCTATGTTAGTAATTTTTATGTACGAAGGAACTCAATTTTCCTAAAGGAATATAAAAGCTAATGACAGTTAGAAGAAAAAAATATTCTTCAGATTTAACTTATATGTTGCTTATAAAATCAGCTTGACATGAAAGGAATGCTAAATTACTTTGAGCCAATAGAAATTTTGAAATTTGAAACCTTTGTGTACATAAGAGAAGGCTTTGTTGAAGTTAGTTGAAAGCTATATATCAGCGTTTGTTCTATTCAAATTTCTTTTTAAATAAGCATCACATAAAAGAAATTCTCAAGAAAGTACTTTTTGCGGGACCAATTACTAAAATAGCTTAAATCATCATCTCTTCAAGCCAAATATCCACCCTCCCTATACACTAGTAAGAAAGAAAAAAGTAAACGCCACATTCACGTTCGACAGAAGGTCCCTTTTGTTATATTTCGTTAAAAATTTAGGATTCTTGTTGTTTGCCACCCCTAGAATTTATAAAATTACTGACCAGTTTGGCAGAAACTGTATTGCACACTGTATAATGTCAGTTTGGTTCACTTCGCTTCAGATATTTTTGTCATGATACAT
Organism: Megalonaias nervosa; assembly: GCA_016617855.1. Lineage (NCBI taxonomy): Eukaryota > Metazoa > Mollusca > Bivalvia > Unionida > Unionidae > Megalonaias > Megalonaias nervosa. The sequence goes on from JAECUM010018254.1 coordinate 28,489, forward strand.
TTAATACGCTGAGTGATATTTTACCTATGCGATGTTGTGACAGAGGTAAGTTAGTAGTAAGAGAAATGGAGACTTCTATCTCAAGGACTTCTCCCCACCCTCCAAACAAATACAAATTGCCATCTCGGAGACCTACCAATCCCTATCCCAATACGACTTACAGTTTTTAGCTAGGAGATTTCTACCTCAAATATAATCCAAGACCTTTACCCACCTCCAAACAAATATAAATTACCATCTCGGAGACCCTCCAAACAAATACAAATTACCATCTCGGAGACCCACCAACCACTATCCCAACAAGACGTACAGTTTTTAGCTAGGAGATTTCTAGCCCAGGACCTCTACCCTCTTCAAACAAATACAAGTTACACGTAGGATTTATTCGCTGGAGTAAGAAGGTAAGTGAAACATTATTTCTAAACTTTAGACAAAATTTCATACTTTTTTGATAATCTTTTTGATACCTGCTGACTCTCATTGGTAGGATATCCGTTAACATACTGTCAATAATACGAAACTCGCGTATTAAACCGTCCATATTATATTTTACACCTCGCAAGTAAGATCGTATCTTATCAAGTATTTTTTTGTAAGTTATACTTGCTGTTTTGCAGGCATTTTTTTTACTCACAAGTCGAGGTTCAATTTTTTTACACGCTGTTGCAAAAGAAACACCAACGCCTGATATTATTAACAAAAACGGATTTAATGATGCTCCACTTGAAATTATACCAGAGCTAGTCATTAGTAGTGGCAAGTATGATATTACTCGAAGTATTCTACGGTAGTATTTATAACATTCTTTTACACACCAGAGGCTTTTATGATAAAATTTATAATAATGTACTAGTGCGTCAACATCTTGTTTTGGAATTTCTTCTGATATGTGATTGAAATCGATGATTTGTTTTTCCATTATACAATATTTTATACAAAGACAAAAAATTCTAGCACCAACAATCGAATCGAGAAACTCGCGGAATTTATTATTTTTAGGATCAGCTAAAAACTCTCTATATTTGTCATAAACATCTGACGAAGTATCATCATATCGTTTATCTGTTAGTACATATTGTTTCTTTAACCAAGCGTATGAATCAAAACTTTTTCCTACTTCACTCTCATATAAATCTGTTTTATTCACCAAATTACTGTAATCGATTTCTGTTTCTTCAATATACCCTAAAACTAAACTCAACTGATCTAACGTGTAATTTTTGAGAACAAGATGTTGTCTGATAATTGCATATGCGACTACAAAATTTACTAGCATTAATTTCTTAAGCTGATCTAGTTCAATTGTAAGAAGACCAACAGCAGAAGCTACTTTTAACATTAATTTTTCATATGGTTTTGTGAGTATTGTTTTAATTTCATTGTAATAATTCCGTAACGACAATTGTCTAGAGTATTGGAATGATGGTAATGGAACATCATCTTCTTCACTTATATCATAATAAGAATCAGACTTTACTTCCAACTTTGTTTGATCGACTTCTTCAAAAAACTTTACTCGCTCATCATCACTAAAATTACTAATTTCATCGTCTAAAGTTTTGATTATCTTTAGAGACTTGTTAACAATAATCGGATAAAATTCTGGGTCTTTTTTACGTATCATTGGCAAAATTGCGTTTGCGTACACTTTAATAATTGACTCTGCGTCTGACGTCATAGTAACGATTTTAACCAAGGTTTCTTTGTCATGGTAGTACATTCCGAGATACTTAAAAATATCTCGTTTTGAAAAACTATCATATAACTTTATGTTTCTTTTCATTCTCATTTTTTTATTTTCCGCTAGTTTGTCAAGACGAGTATGATTTTCGTTTATTCGTCTTTCTTCTAGTGTTCTTCCACTATAAACTCGTGCTTTTATTAATCTGATTTTATTATCAAATCTATATTAGACCAATCAAGCTCGAGTAATATTTTTTAAAATATAATTTCAACTTGTTTTTGTTCTTCTAGACAATCCTCAGGATGACAGTATCTACTTATAATATCAAAGTTTTCTATTGCTTTTTTCAGTTGTGGTCCTCGCATATGTATAACGCGAATAAAATTAGCAAAATTTTCTGGTAATGTTGGATTATTTAATGATTCGATGCTAAGTTTTTTCAAATTTTGGATTAATTCTGCTGCTGCATCAACAGCTCCAACATCTTTATCAGGGCTAAGAATATTATCATAAAATTCTTTTGCAATGGTTATAATTGGTGGTTCTGACATTATTTTATAGCATTAGATTAAATTTGATCATCGAGTGTGTATATTTGAAATGCTGTCAGTCCTGGAAATGGATGTTCAGCAGCTAAAACATTAACTCGAAAATATAAGTACTTGTTAACGGTATTTTCTGTCGGGATTGTAAAATATTGTGTTGTTGAAATGTAAGTGTCTGTTGTGCTATACAACGTTGTCCAGTCGATATCATCATTTGATCCTTCCAATCGCCAATTATAAATTCCACCAACACTACAGTTTAATCGACCGCGCAAATGAAATTGCCAAATACCAACTGCATTGGGACATTTAATTTTGATCCAAAAATTTTCAACTTCTCCGTTGGTCGTCCACTCATGTCTATCAAAGAAAGCGTAATAAGGATAATTTTCGAGATAATATGTTGATGCGCTGACCTCAAACCCAACTGTTGACTTATGAAGTGTTGGAATATACCCAACATTGTTTTTAGTTCGTTTTATACCAATAGACAGACTATCAGCATACGCTTTATTTGTCAGATCATTAGGGCTAACTGGAACATATGTCGTAGTTATTTTTTTGTCTCTCATGTTTACGTTGCCTGACATTGCTCCACCGGATTTTTTAAAATATGGGGTAAGTTCTTCTTTTAACTGAGCATAACTGACAGCATCAGCATCATTAGCTGGTGGTGAGGTTGTCGGTAATCCAGTTATTTTTGAGTTATTACTCATTGTAAGGTTACCTGTCATTGTGGCACCGGCTTTGTTAGTTTTATTATCGTCAACAGCTTTTAGTTGCGCATAACTTACCGCTTGTGTGTTATTTACATTTGCTGGCGGATATGCAGTCTCCAAATTTATTATTTTTTTTCCTGACATGTTGATATTACCTATAACCGTTCCACCGATTTTATCAAGTTTGTTATCATCCACATACCTCAACTGTGCATAACTTACCGCTTGTGTATAATTTAAGTTTGCTGGTGTATACCTGGTCTCCAAATTTATTTTTTTTTTCTGACATATCTAAGTTGCCGCTTAAAGTTCCTCCTGTCAACGACAACTTGTTGTCATCAACAGATTTTAGTTGTGCATAACTGACAGCTTGTGTAAGGTCAACTCTTACTGACGGATACGCTGTTTCTAAACCTAGTACTCGTTGATTTGACATAAACAGGTTTCTTGTCATTGTGTCGCCGGATTTTTTCAGGTAACCGGATAAATTAATCTTGCCGTCTGTTATTGTTGTACTTTCAGTTTTTGACGTTGAATTGTCTATTAATGTTCCAAATTTTGTATAGTAGCTCATTATTTATTGTCCTACATAAAATTGTCAACATTAGTCAGTTTAACATAACATAAAATTATATAACAAACAATGGCAAAATCGACGATATTAAATTTTGGTACAGAACGGTTGGTGAAACATAAACATAACAATGAACTTCCAGATTGTCATTATCTTATTGTTGGGCGAACTGGATCGGGAAAAACAAATTTGCTTATGAATTTACTTCTTGGTGATAATTTTAACTACGATCGAGTTTATATTTATACAATTAATCCACAACAAGATAAGTACGAGCTACTAAGCGAATATAATGACAAACTTCGTGATGATCTTGATGCTGGCGAAGATTTTTTTATAATCCAACAATCAGAACATTTTGTTCCAGTTAATCAACTCGATTCAGATGAACATAAGATAGTAGTTTTTGACGATATTCCGCTAAACAATGTAGAAATGAACAAAATAAGATCGTATTTTTCACTGTCGCGAAATAAGAAATGTAATTCTGTTTATTTAGCTCAAGGTTTTTATAATGTTGACAGATTTATTAGACGAAATACTGGTTGTTTTATATTATTTTCCGGACTGGACAATGTTGACGTTAGAAATATTGCAAACGAACAATGCGGTGACGTGACAAAAGATAAATTTATCGAATTATATCATAAAGCTACAAAAGATAAATATAACTTTTTCTTATTTGATAAACTTACACATGATCCAACTAAAATGTTTCGCTGTTGTATTGACAGTTATCTGCAGTAAGGTGTTTTCCACTTCTTAACATTTTATAAAATTTATATATAATAATTATGGATAAACGAGCAAAATACAGAAAACATATAGAATATCTAAAAAAAACTTGCTCAATCTCAAGCAGCATTTAAGCAAAAAGTGCAGCAAGCACGACGTGGACAAGTAACTGCTGCAGAAACAACAGCTACGATTCTCAAACCAGTTACTGAAGCACTAATTGGAAAACAACCTGAAACTAGGACGCTGTCAGACGAAGAAGTTAAACAACTTCAGGAAAAAGGTTTAGTCGGGCTTGTTAAAGAACAACAAGAAGCTGCTGCTGCAAAAATTATTAGAAGATCTGATGAAGAAAAGGTAAAGTTAGCTAGAGAACTTGTAAAACATATTGCTGATCCGGCTGCTAGACAAGCTGAACTAAGACGGCTATTAAATGATCCACTTTTACTTGAACAAAAATGATCAGAAAGAGTATCAGTTGATCCGATTGGAAGAATGTTAGACGAGATGATGAAAAAAAGTAAAAGTCAAATAATGTTGGAGGAGATGTATGAGGAAGAAAAAACTAGAAAAGAAGCATTTAGGAAAGAACATGGACTAGATATCCAAGAAGAGCAAAATTTTAAAGATGCTCTAGAGAGTATAAATGACGAAATAAGAAATTACGAGTATGAATCGTTTAACGAAAAATACGATTTTAAAAATGTGAGAATACGAAATATTAAAAAAACTGATTACAAGGCTGAAGAAAAAATTAAAGAGCTAGAAAAAATAAAAGAAGAAAGTAAGAAACATTTAGACGATGTAAAACTGGAAAATGAAAGCTACCGCGGCAGTGCCAGACAATACCGACGCTGGATTATCGCTGATCTTTATATCAAAGCTATTCGTAATATAAAAAATAACAGACATCGTAGTCATCACGCTAGTGGTTTGAGTAGTGAGGCAAAAGAAATAGATGAAATACGTATGAAAGCTGATAAAGTTGTCTCAAAGGACATAAAAGATCCTATTGAAAGACAAACTGAATTAAGTCGGTTGGTTGATGATTATGATGAACTTGATAAAAGGTTAAAGACAGTTGTAAAAGAAAAAACAGGAACTGATGTAAAAATATATACATCAACTGCTGAAATGATAAGCAGATTAATGCTGTTGACATCATCAAAGGAAGCTGGAAATGTTAGTGCTGAAATTGACAATGAAATTATTGATATATTAGATCATCTAAGATCGGAAAATTTATTAACATCTGACGAGTACGAAACTTTACACCGCGATTTAATATAAACCGTGGCGATTTAATTTTGTAAAAATATAATAAATAACAATGTCAACAACATTATTACTAGACTCTAGTACAGCCGCTAAAGATAGCGGAAATTTTTCATTAAATTATATTCCGCCAATTCAACTTGATACTGAAAAACAGCATGAAATTGGACTAATTTCCTGCACGTGCTGGCATTCTATAGCTAACGTAAAAACTGGTGTAAAGGATAAATTTGATTTTATAATTATGTCGTCTATTTTAAGAGATAAATGGAAAAAAATTTAAAATTCCACAAGGAGCTTATAATATCACTGATCTAAATAAGACAATAAAAGAGCTTATAACAAAAGCTGGTGGTATAGCTAATAACTTTGATCTAACACCAAATTATAACACGTTAAGAGCCAGATTAAAATTAAAAGATATGATGGTTGATTTTACACCATCAACGAGTATCGCACAACTGATAGGATTTTCTCGTGATACTTATAATGCTTTTGAAGAAGCTATGACATATGACGGTGAAATGGCAGTAAATATAACTGACGTAAACACAATATTAATAAATTACTCTATTGCTTCTGGATCTTACTCAGCCCAGGGTAGTAAAGGACAAACGATATATAGTTTTTCGCCAGACGTTCCGCCGGGATCGCTCATGCAAATTAGTCCGCGGCAAGTTATTTATTATCCGCTAAATGTTGAAAATCCAATAACAGCAATAAATATGCAGTTGACAGATCAATCTGGACGACAGCTAGATCTGAATAACGAGGTTGTTACTTACTATTTACACCTACGTGCGCAATAGCTTCGCTATCGACTTCGTGATTGGCAATCGACTTCGGTTTTATGCAACCCCTTGATATAATGAAACAGAGAAAAAATTTTACAGAAGAAAAATAGTTGGAGGATTTTTTGGAAATATATTTACTAAAGTTATTGAAAATGTCCCAAGAATCGCGCGTAAAGTTGCACCAATTGCACTTGACGCAGCTAAAGCTTTTGCAACTGGAGCTGCATCTGCCACTGGAACTGCTGCGCGATAAAAAATAGCTGATAAAATTAAAGGCACACTACAATCAAACAAGTTATATCAGAAATCGCTCCAACAAAAGAAACTCAACGTGCTATGATAACAACAACAAAAACAACTTTTATCACGAAAGGGCGAGCAGATTATACAAAAATTAATATCTAAAGTAACAGCGCCGCAGTGATAATTTTGTATAACCTAATAAATAAAAAATGTCTGTTAAAAATTATCTCGATTTAGCAGAAACTTATGACACCGATGACACTGTAACAGAATTTGAGTATGTTGAGTATCTCGATGAAAATTCTAATGAACCAAATAAAGCTGGTATTAGAACATTTAATACTTGAGACGAAGATGTATTTCTACTGCCACATAAGGCAATGTTAGAAGTTTGCGGTCAGATTATGACAGTGGCCAATCCGCCTGTTGTAACTGCAGCTGGAACAGAAGTAGCTCTTATAAATAATGGTTGGTGCTTATTCAAAAGTGCTCGATATCAACTGGCCAATCAAACTGTTGAGGATATTTCAAGTCACCTGCAAGTTGCAAGTACAATCTTAAATATTATTTCGTTTTCCGACGATTATTCCAGATCAACTGCAACTAATATGATGTGGTTTAAAGATACTGGACGTGGTGGTGCAGGTCTTGTTGCATCAGTTGAAATTTTATCAGGATTAACACCTGTTATAGCTGCTGGAGCTGATGCCGCTGCAAGTGCTGCAAATGTAAGAAATTTTCTTATTGTTAATGCTGCTTCGCTAGGTATAGCCGCACCAGATGCAGACGCTAACGCAGACGCTACAAGACTTTCACTTAATGCTGCTTGTAATAATCTTGGCGTAAATCAAGTAGATGCAGCTGCAGACGGCACTGTAATGTTAGAACATGCTAATAACATAATTGCTCATAACAGAAGAAATATACGTTACAATGAAGGTTATATCAGAAGAAAGGCACTTGCAGAAGGATCACGTCAAATTACAATGATGCTTCAACTAAGTACAATATTTGGCTTTTGTCGCGATTGCAATAAAGTATTTCGTAGAGTTAAACATACACTAATTTTAGATCGAGCAGAACAAAACGACTGCCTGTTTAGGTCAGGCGGAGCTGATGTACAATTTATCATAAACAAACTTGCGCTTTGGATGCCACGAATAACACCGTCAATCACTAAAATGTCAGAATTAAATGATATGTTACAAAAACATACAAACAGAATTTATTTTCAGCAACATAAAATATATCAAACAGCAGTTCCGAATACTACCGACTACACATGGCGAGTTACGACAACATCAAGTGAACAACTCCCTCGGCAATTATTTGTTGTATTTCAGCAGCAAGCGCGACGTGGTAACCAACAACAAAATAATGCAGTATTTGACCACGCCGATGTTAGACGAATATATGCTAGACTAAATTCTAAGCAATATCCAGAACGAGCGATAGAATGTAATTTTGCAGATGACGCTAATAAAAATATTACTAGACCTTACATGTACCTGCTCGACGCAGTGCAAAAATATCAGGACGTTGGAGATGGATCTCAGATATCGACAGAGGAATTTCGTACACTTTATCCAATATATTAATTTGATGTTAGTAAACATAGCGAGCGATCTGTCAACTCGACAGCTGATATTGAAATTACTTGGACACTCGGAGCAGTTCCTGTGGCACAGTTATACGTATACGCGCTAGTGATCAGCGACAGATTTATTACGATTGATTCTGTTGGCGGTAAAATGACAGTACAAGTTTAATCTGTAACTTTAATATAAGATGACAAAATATATTGTAAAAGAAATATATTTGACTGATGGTCAAGTTAAAAAATTAGCAGCTGCTGTTGCAAAGCAGAGGCAGGTATCATTAAAAATCAACCCTGAGATTTCCAAGGGTATTTTAACAGAATTAATGTTAATCAAAAACCAAGTGAACAGGTACGATCGCGGCAAACCTTTTGTTTTAAATTTAAGTGCCGCACAAATAACAGCGATGGCAAAACAAGGTGGTTTTTTTGGTCCGGCATTATCAGTAATAGCCAGAACGTTATTACCTAAAATTTTGCCGGTGTTAGGTACATTAGGACTAGCAGCAGCGTCTGGAGCAATATCTAGAGCAACAAAAAAAGCAGTTGAAGGTCGTGGTATTGTTGGCAGTGGTATAAAGAAAATAGTCTAAAGATAAATTTTATGTGACTGATAAATATAACGCCACAACGAAAAACAACAAAATCGTCGGAAAAAAGGAAAACAAAGTGTCCTCGAACAAAACAAGGAGGATTTCTTCCTTTACTTTTAGCGGGGTTAGCAGGAAGTATACTGTCAAATCTGCTGGGAATAGGAGGACGAGGACTAACATTGCCGGGAACACGGCCTCCCCGCTAAGTAACTTTCATATACTAGGTAAGTTAGGATCGGTTCCCGGATTCCACGGAGTTTATTCCAAAGATGAACTCAACACCGAAGGTGTCGCAGATGTTGGTTCCTGCGTGATAAATATACCAGATTTCAACGACGGATCTGGTACACATTGGGTAGCAGTTTATGATAACAATTATTTTGACTCATTTGGACTTCCTCCAAGTGACGCGATAAAAAAAATATATAAACAAAAAATATAAAATAATATATTATTCGTCCAATCAACTTCAACCTGTTGGAACTTCTGCCTGTGGATATTATTGTTTAATGTTCATTAAACAGATGTCCCAGCCTAAATTTAATTTTTTAAAATTTATTTTACAGTTTGACAAGCATCCTTCTCACGCTAATGATGAGATTGCAATTAATTTTTATAAATCTATCTAAAGCTTACTAGTAACTTTATCTAAATTATAAATATGTAATGTCAACATATTGTCTCAAATGTAAAACTAAAACAGAAAATATCAATGAAACAACAGAAAAAACAAAGAACAACAGGACGATGCTGAAAAGTCTTTGCGCAATTTGTGGAAAAAGAAAAAGTATGTTTTTAAAGAAATTATCCCCCGCGATAAAGTCGTTGGGAGCTGGTTGCCCTGACATTTTCAGGGACGTTATTTTAGTAGACGACTAATTAATAGAATGATATGCAAGTGCGATTGTGATAGAGATTTATGTCTTGAGCAAAATAAAATTGTCACAAACTGTCAACGTTGTAACAACAGAGAAATAATAGGAACAGGTATAGACATACATAAAGTAATTGGCAAATTGCCAAAACCAAAAGGAGGCTGGACATTGACAGGCCATAAATATACTGGACCTTATAATCCTCTTGATAAACAACTAGATGAAAATGATAATCCGCAGCCAGGACAAGAGCCTTACAATCAAGTTGATGCGATAGCAATGCGCCATGATATCTGCTACCGGGACAACGAGCAAGATAAGGCTAGTTGTGATAAAGTAATGCTAGACGAACTTCGTGATATGGAGCCGACAAATATGCGAGAACGTATTGATTGAAAGTTGGTGCAGGGTTTTATTGGAGCAAAATATAAATTGGGACTCTGTGAAGAATTGTACGATGATCTGGCAGCTGAATTACACAAACTTAAAAAAAAAGAGTTTACGCGACGTAAAGTTGTCGCAAATGCCGTTGATGACATCTGGGCGATAGATTTAGTTGATGTGTCAAATCTAGCCAAATTTAACGATAACAAGAAATACTTGTTTAATGTCATAGATATTTTTAGCAAATATGCTTTTAGTGTTCCAGTTTCAGATAAGACAGGAACGTCAATAACTGACGCGCTAAAAGAGGTCATCGTTAGTACAGAAAGAAAACCAAATAGATTCTGGACCGATCACGGAGCAGAGCTTTTCAATAAAAAGTTCGAGCAGTTTTTGGAACAAAATAATATCAAAAAGTATGTTACAGGAAATGAAGGTAAAAGCGTTGTCGTCGAGCGATTTAATCGCACGCTAAACGAAAAAATACACAAATATTTGACAGCTAAAAACACAAACAGATATATTGATGAGCTTCCGCAGATAGTTGACGAATATAATAATACGAAACATCGAACCACCAAAATGTCGCCAAACGACGCAATTAAAAATCCGATATTTGCGAACGAAAACATGTATCGCAGACATAAATTAAAGTGGGTGATAAAGTTAGAATTTCTCTGACGAAAAAAACATTTGAAAAAGGATTTACTCCAAACTGGGGCGAAGAAGTATTTGTTGTTGATAAAGTACTTTTAACAATACCTGTAACATACGCATTAAAAGATTTATTAGGTGAACCTATAACTGGTAGTTTTTACGAGCAGGAACTTCAGAAAACTTCCCAAGACGTATTTGTTATTGAAAAAGTTATCCGAAAACGCTGCAACAAAAGTTTAGTTAAATGGAGAGGATACAGCAATAAATTTAATAGTTGGATACCAACTAAGTCGATCCAATAATGTTATTATAAATTTGTTCGCACTTACGTTTGACGGATTTACATTTGATAGTTTTACATAACGAAATTAAATGTAATTTTCTTTCATTATCGACTGGCATCAAATTGAATATTTTAGCAAAAATAAAATAGTATTTTATACTCCTTTGCTGGCCAGTTATTTTTAGATTTAAAAACGGTTTGATAAGCTGCCAAAATATTTGTTGTCCGGCAACAGTAAAATTAAATTTTATTATTTTTTTTTAGCAATGTGATATTTAACATTATATCGTCCAGTTGTCGGTCTGCTGTAATTTTTTCTGTCAGCGACGGCGACTATCTCATCTTCGTCGTCATTATTAAATAAAATATCATCTTCGCTATAGCTAGAAAATTTGTCTATTATATCGTTAGTGATTGTAATATTGTCTGCGACTTTGTCGTTAGTGATTGTATCACTTGCGATTGTATCTTCCGCGTATATATCAGCAAGTCGTTTCATTAAATCCATATTATAATATACTTTTATCTAATTTATAATAATAATGACCAGCGAAGTAAAATATCAACAAAAAGTTAATATATTAAATTATAGGGAGCTGGCTGAGGCAGTTAGAAAATGTTTGTCAGGTTATAATGCTTATTCTGTTGACGTTATTGTAATGCAGGGCGAAAATGATAGGATATTACTAACAGCAGCAGAAAAAAATAAACTTAATGCTAGTGCTTTTATAACACTAAACTTTGATAAAGATGATTTTTGATGTTTGCCCACAGCTGTCTTACTAAGACCGAGCTAAGAAACATCATTGATCGTCATATTTGAAACTAAATCTATCAAATGTTGACTTTGATGTTACTGATTTAGTTTTACCGTCAGCTACAAATTTTACTGCACGAAAATTAATTTCATGATATTTTGCGGCAGCTGATATTGATTTAAATTTCATTTTTTCTCCAGTTTCTAAATTTGTTGAAACAATTGGTCTTTTAGGATTTTTAAAATTATTACCACCACCTATACCACGTTTAGTATTTTCTTCTTGTGTGACTAAATCTAAATTTTCTAGACGATTGTCAGATTTAATGCTGTTAATATGATCGATAACTAAATTATTTGAAATAGTGCCATTAAATGTTTCGTACACAAAACGATGTGATAGATAACAAACATGGTCAGTTTTAGTTTCTCTAACCATTACACCTAAATAACCATCATTTCTTAAATTTCCAACAACTTTTTTCGTTTTTCTATTTCGTATAATTCCTTTGTCATTTTCCTCATATAAATCAAACACAGGATGTGGCTGATACTCATCTTGTAAAGCAAAATTTTCAATATTGTCATCGCTAATCGAATTATTGACTCTATAGACTCTTTGTCCAGCTGGGATATCATCGCAGAACAAAGTATAAACAAAATCTTTTCTAAACATTTCAGTCATATCTGTATCATCACCTTTCACTGAAATTATCATACCAGCCGGAGTTGGTCTACCAATAGATTTTTTAGATTTTATGTTAATAACCGAACCAAGTGCATTTCCAGCATATAAGTTATACTTCGGGCGAACATGATACGCTTCTTGCTCCTCTGCTGTCAATCTGATATATCTCAAAATTTCTGTCATTATACTATAAGGATTTTATATCTCTAATTGATTTTTCAACTGGCGTGCGGTGAGTTATCGATCGAACAATCAATTAGAGATATAATATTACACTATATATAACAATGCTGAAATTACGTGATATAGCCAAGAAGAGCCTTATGAGAGAACCTGAAAAAATAGCGATGCCTTTACAGGATTTGACAACAGTTATCGGTTCGATAAACAAATCGTACTGGTAAATTTCACTGCAACAAATCTCTATCATTTGCTAGAGCCAACTGTAAAACGTGAACTTGAAAAACATAAGGGTCTGAGAATATTAGTGCAATATCACGTTATATTTTCAAAGCTACTTGAGTCAGACGAGGAAATTGCAGACCCTTACATTAACGCAAAATCAAGGCGTGTTTTGCTTGGGACTAATCTTTTGTCACTATCTAATGAAATACACCAGGAAGTTTGGAAAAAGATAGAAGAATTTACCGAATCGGGTTCGGGTTGGAAGTTTGAAATTATTGCTGAAATTTTATTTCACACAATAAAATATAACGTATTACGCGGTAGTTCGTATACTGACCTACCACAAAAAATAAAAAATAAAAAATGCTGTATAAACGTAAAGAACGTCGATAACAGATGTTTTCAGTGGGCTATTCTTTCTGCGCTATTTAAAGCAGAACAAAATGCTGATCGCGTTGACAAGTATTTTAGTCACGTATCAAAATTACATTTTAATGGCATCGACTTTCCAGTTGCAGAAAATCAAATACCAAAGTTTGAAAAGCATAATGTTTCAATAAATGTTTTCGGACTAGATGAAAAAGAAAACGTCTATCCGAGATATATTTCAGAAAAAGCTTCACAATCGACAATAAACTTGCTGTTTTATAAGAATCATTACGTTTGGATTAAAAACTTTAATGGACTAGTTGGCAGACAGTATAGTAAACAAAACAATAAAAAGTTCTTCTGTTATCGCTGCTTGCACGGTTGTAATGACAATGAAACATTACAAAAGCATTTGCATTACTGTAGTGACGTACAACGAATAACAATGCCGTCCAAAGAAATAATTTATTACAGTTTGTCAATAATAATCATAAACTAAAAATTCCTTTCGTTATATACGCTGATTTCGAATGCTTACTTCAGCCTGTACTTGGCGTAGAAAATAATCCTAACAAATCGAGTACAAGAAAAACTCAAAATCATGTTCCATGCGGAGTGGCGTACAAAATAGTTTGCTGTGCTGATTCGAGCTTATCCAAACCAATCAAATTATATCGCGGTAAAAATCCAGCTGTTTGGCTTCTCAAGCAGTTAATTAGCGAAGTTGATGATATATTTAATCATTTAAAAAGAATAACTCCAATGATAAAACTGACATCTCAACAAGAATCTGATCACAAAGAAGCGGGATTTTGTCATATTTGTGAAAAAGCTTTTGACTCGCCTGATAATAAAAAAGTAAGTGAACATTGTCATTTGACCGGGCAATATCGTGGAGCGGCTCATGATAAGTGTAATTTAAAATTTCACGCTCCAGATTTTATTCCAGTTGTTCTTCACAATTTCAGAGGATATGATAGTCACATTATCGTAGAAGCTTTTGGCGATCCTGAAATAAAATCTCGTTTAAAACTCGATAACGTGATTAAGTGTATTCCAAATAATTTTGAAAAGTATATGTCAGTTACTTTAGGTAAGTTGCGTTTTATTCACAGCCTACAGTTTATGGCAGCATCGTTAGATGAGCTGGTAAAAGGTTGTAGCGAGTTTAATAACTTTCGAGACTGTTTTGGAGATAAATTTAATATATTGACTAAAAAAGGAGTATTTCCGTACGAGTACCTCGACGAATGGAGCAAATTTGATGAAATTTCTTTACCTGATGAAGACAAATTTTATTCGCAACTAATAAATGAAAACATAACTGATAGCGAGTATAAGTACGCACAAGATATTTGGAAAGAATTTGATTGCAAGACGTTTGGCGATTATCATGATTTGTATCTGAAAACTGACGTGTTATTGCTGGCGGACGTATTTGAAAGTTTCCGAAAAGTGAGCTATAATAATTACGGACTTGATCCTTGCTGGTATTACTCTTCCCCTGGGTTATCTTGGGATGCTCTGTTAAAGTTTAGTAAAGTAAAGTTAGAATTACTGACTGATGTTGATATGTTCAATTTTATCGAAAAAGGTATCAGAGGCGGTATTAGAAATATTCTGAAGCAAACAACAAATACCTGAAAGAGTACAATCCTAAGCTTCCTTCGAAGTATATAATTTATCTATATTGTAATAATTTGTACGGTTATTCTATGGCCGAACGAATGTCATTTGGTGGATTTCGTTGAATTGCGACTGAACAATTTCTATCGGAGACAGAAAAAAAGATACCCGACGATATTTCGTATTTCGTTGAAGTTGATCTCGATTATCCAACTTCGCTACACAATTTACACAACGATTATCCTTTCTGTGCGGAATCAATGGTAATAGATTATAGTATGTTATCTCAAGAACAACAAGCGATAGCATCACCAGTAGTAAAGGAAAAGGCCGATTCTAGCCCAACGCATCCAATCCCCACCCCCACCCCCTCCCCCGAATCGGCCTCCTCCTTTACTACTACTCCCACCCCTTTACTACCCCCCCCTCTACACATAAACTTTAACTACGTTACCTAATAAGGTATATATATATAGCACTTGTTTACCTAATAAGGAAGTTAAATACACAGGTAACTTATCGGGCATAACAGTAGAAGATATAGCCACTTATTTACCTAATAAGGAAGTCAGGTACACAGGTAACATACAAGAATAACTATTGCATGAGTAACAGACATTGTGTAATTTTTCAGTACGTAATGCGCATGCGTAGAATGTTCTCGAACTATACTGAGTGCAAGCATATAAAAGGCAAAACGCGCTTTATAAATCAGTCTGCAGGAGTTTGACCAGTACGAAAGATCATGCGGAATTATTACACTTGTGATATTTTTAACATTTGGGTGGATATTCACAAAGAGAGAAAGGTAAGTGATATTATCTATATCTCATTACCAATAATTAATTTTTCTACTGTTGAAATTAGAAATATTTCATTATCACGATTATAGAGACTAAATTTTACTTTACCGCTCACACATCGACGTGACTCAAATAAGTCTTTAATTTGTGGTTTGTTAAGAGGATATTTTTTATCGATAAAATATATTTTTGATGTATCAAGATCAATTGTAAGTTTCGTATATTTTTGTTGGCTGATCGGATTATGAAAATTTTTAAATTCCGCTAGCAACCTTTGATATAATTGTTCGAGGTAATTGAAATACTCGCTATCATCAGATCTGATAAGCGAAAGTTTTAGCTTGTCATGAGTTCCACTAAAACATATACCTGATGTTTCATTGTTAATTTCAACTGTCAATTGTTTGCCGTCCATCATTAGATATTTGATCTTGCTATTGTAGCTATTTGTCATTGTCAAATTTTCAAACATTATTTTATAAGTTTAGATAAAATTTCAGTTGGAAAAGATAATGTCAAATGTAGATTTATCATCATGACAATACCCAAGTGCAAATGTATCTACCCCATTTTCACAATAACGTTTGTCATCAAAATTACATAATCCACGTTTGATAATGACATCTGTTTCGAGTTTATGATGTTTCGCTCGAATAGCCATAGCTCTTATAAAACTAACACCGCCGCGAGCGCCATCAGCGCTGAGTGCGTACTTGTAGTCATCAAATTTCATAAATTTTTTAACAAAATCGCGAGGCAGACCTTTTGCTTTTTTCGTTATTTTATTATTATCTAACAATACGGCGTACATTTTACTGCGCAATCCAATAAAGTATTTGATAATGTTCGAGTTCATTTCATCTTTAAACTTACCAATAACCTTTTTATTTGTATCGTCATGAAATTTACTGTCACGTGGGTAATCGGAAAGATCAAACAGATGTTGATTATCATATATATCCTGATAGACGTCCTCACATTCAATTTCGTACACGAGCGAATCAGTATCAGTAAACAACAGTCTACTAGCCGGCCATTGATTTTTAACAAAATTATAATGAAAATCGTACATGAGCCACTTTGATAAATCTAACACGGAAGCTCCAACATAAATCGGCTTGTTTAGTTTTAGATTTGTTTTTCTTCTTTGTATCGCAACAAGATTCTCATTAAAAATTTTCATGCTGACAAAATCATCCTCTGACACAAGTTTGTTTCTGCGATTGATATCATTAACTAGCTCAATATTTTTACGTTTCCTAATATTTTCCATTGTCTTACCAAAAACGGAATTGTTCATGAGCTTAAAGAAGTTTTTCTCAAAATCAGTTTTTGCTGCAGCTCTTCTTGAAGTGTTCGAGTTAATATAATCTCTCATCCAAGGTGACTGATTAAATTTTAGTACACGATGAACTTTCCTCAACACAAGACCAGCATCTACTGCTTGTTTTAAAAGTTTGTAATGTAAAACATAATTTTTCTTATCGAGTAAATTTGGTACTAGCTTTTTGACTATAGAATTTTGTCTTGGTGATGCTGACGCCTGTTGTTTTGCAGATAATAAACTATAATCTATGACCATCGATTCTGCGCAGAAAGGATAATCGTTATGTAGATTGTGTAGCGAAGTTGGATAATCGAGATCAACTTCAACGAAGTACGAAACATCGTTGGGTATCTTTTTTTCTGTCTCTGATAGAAATTGATCAACCGAGATCCAATGAAATCCGCCAAAAGGCATTGGTTCGGCCATAGAATAACCGTATAAATTATTACAATCTAGATAAACTATATATTTCGAAGGAAGCTTAAGATTATATTCTTTTAAGTATTTGTTGTTTGCTTCAGCATATTTCTTCGTTATCACGCTAATACCGCCTCTGATACCTTTTTCGATAAAATTGAACATATCAACGTCAGTCAGTAATTCTAACCTTACCTTGCTAAACTTTAGTAGAGAATCCCAAGACAACCCCGGGGCAGAATAATACCAGCAGGGATCTAATCCGTAATTATTATAACTTACTTCTCGAAAGCTTTCAAAAACATCTGCTAATAATAACACATCAGTTTTCAAGTATAAATCATGATAATCACCAAACGTCTCACAATCAAATTCTTTCCAAATATTTTGTGCATATTTATACTCGTCATCGGTTATATTTTCATTTTTAAGTTGTGAATAAAATTTGTCTTTGTCAGGTAAAGATGTTTCATCAAATTTACTCCAGTCGTCGAGATATTCGTATGGAAATACTCCTTTTTTAGCTAGCAGATTAAATTTATCTCCAAAACAGTCTCTTAGGTTATCAAACTTACTACAGCCTTTGACAAGCTCATCTAATGATGCTGCCATAAACTGCAGGCTGTCAATAAAACGCAATTTACCTAGCGTAACTGTCATATACTTTTCAAAATTATTTGGAATACATTTGATGACGTTATCGAGTTTTAGACGAGATTTTATGTCAGAATCAGCAAAAGCTTCTCCTATAATATGACTATCATATCCTCGAAAGTTGTGAAGAATAACTGGAATAAAATCTGGAGCATGAAATTTTAAATTACATTGATCATGAGCCGCTCCTCGGTACTGTCCGGTCAAATGACAATGATCATGTACTTTATTGATCCTAACGTTGTCAGGGTCAAAAGCTTTTTCACAAATATAACAAATTTCTGCTTGCTCATGATCAGATTCTTGCTGAGATGTTAATTTCATCATTGGAGTTACTCTTTTCAAACGAGCAAATATATTATCAACTTCGCTGATCAACTGCTTGAGAAGCCAGATAGCTGGATTTTTACCGCGATATAATTTAATTGGTTTAGATAATCTCGAATCAGTACAACAAACTATCTTATACGCTACTCCGCACGGAACATGATTTTGAATTTTTCTTGTACTCGATTGATTAGGATTATTTTCTACGCCAAGTACAGGCTGAAGTAAACATTCGAAATCAGCGTATATGTCGAAAGGAATTTTTAGTTTGTGATTATAATGGACAAACTGTAACACATTATCTTTTTTAGATGGCATTGTTATTCGTTGTACATCACTACAGTACTGCAAATGCTTTTGTAATTTTTCATTGTCATTACAACCGTGTAAGCAGCGATAACAAAAGAACGTTTTCTTCTTTCGTTTATTATACTGTCCGCCAATTAATCCGTTAAAGTTTTTGATCCAAACATAATGATTTTTATAAAACAGTAGATTTATAGTCGATTGTGAAGCTTTTTCTGAAATATATCTTGGATATACGTTTTCTTTTTCATCTAGTCCGAAAACGTTAATCGAAATATTATTTTGCTTTTCAAACTTTGGTATTTGATTTTCTGTCACTGGAAAGTCAATATCTTTAAAATTTAATCTTAACACGTGACTAATATACTTCTCAACGCGATCAGCGTGTTTTTCTGCTGGAAATAGTGCGGAAAGAACAGCCCATTGGAAACATTTGTTATCAACGTTTTTCACGTTTATACAGCATTTTTTATTTTTTATTTTTGGTGGTAGGTCAATATATAAACTACCGCGTAATGCGTCATATTTCATCGTGTGAAACAAAATTTCTTTGATCATTTCAAACTTCCAACCTGAACCTGATTCGGTGTATTCTTCTATCTTTTTCCAGATTTCTTGGTGTATTTCATTAGCTAGTGACAAAAGATCGGTCCCGAGCAAAACACGCCTTGATTTTGCGTTAATGTAGGGGTCTATGATTTCCTTGTCAGTTGATTTCTCTTTCACGAGTATCTTTGAAAATATAACATGATATTGCACTAATATTCTTAGACCCTTATGTTTTTCAAGTTCACGTTTTACAGTTGGCTCTAGCAGGTGGTAAAGATTTGTTGCAGTAAAATTTATCAGTATGATTTGTTTATCAAACCGATAACTGTTGTCGAATCCTGTAAAGGCAGTCGCTATTTTATCAGGTTCTCTCATAAGGCTCTTTTTAGCTGTATCACGCAATTTTAACATTGTTATACTATATATATAATATCTAACTGATTGTTTGATTGATGACAGCGCATGCGCTAGATTTGAAAAACAATTAGAGATAACAAAAATCCTTATAATATAATGACAGCAAATATGACAAGCGCATATGAGCAAGAGGTATATCACGTTCACCCAAAGTATAACCTATACGCTGGAAATGCATTAGGTTCTGTTATTAACATCAAAACTAGAAAATCTGTTGGCAAAGCAACGCCAGCGGGTTATACGATTAGCGTAAAGGGAGATAATGCTGAGAGAACGGAAATGTTTAGAAAAGATTTTATTTATACTTTATTCTGCGGTGATATTCCAGAAGGACAAAGAGTCTATCGAGTAAATGGCTCGATTACTGATGACAATATTGAAAACTTATCTTTACAAAACGAGTTTCAGCCGCACCCGGTCTTTGATTTATACGAGGCTAACGATCGCGGTATTATACGACATATAAGGACAAAAAAAGTTATTGGAAATTTGAATAATAGCGGATATTTACGTATAAATGTCAGAGGAACACTAACCGATAATGTTGGTTATTATAATCATAGATTTGTTTATGAGACGTTTAACAGTGCCATTCCAAATAATCTAGTTATTGATCATATAAATAAAAATAAAACTGATAATCGTCTAGAAAATTTAGATCTAGTTACACAAGAAGAAAACACCAAACGTGGGTCTAATTCTAACGGTAATAATTTCAAAAACCCCAGAAGATCAGTTATTTCAGTAAATTTAGAAACTGGAGAAGAAATGAAATTTAAATCAATTTATTCTGCTGGAAAATATCATAAAATTAATGCTCGTGCAGTAAAATTTATTGCCGACGGCAGAACTAAAACAGCAACTTCAATGTCAACTTTTGATATATTTAGTTTCAGATATGATGATTAATGATATTTCGTAATTCTGTCTTAGTAAGACAGCTATGTGCAAATGCCATAATATCATCACAATCAAATTTTAATGTTATAAAAGCATTTTCATTAAGTTTATTTTTTTCTGCTGCTGTTAGTAATATTTTATGAGAATCACCTTGCGTAACAATAACGTCAACGGAATATGTACTATAACCTGACAGACATTTTCGAACTGCTTCAGCTAGTTCGTTATAGTTTAATACATTAACTTTTTGATGATATTTTACCTCGTCAGTCATATCTTATAACAATAAATTAGATAAAAAAATATATTATATAATATGGACTTGATGAAACTACTTACTAAAATATTATATGAAGAAGATACAATCGAAGACAATGTTAAAATCACTACAAAACCACAAGTAATTTTACCAATAGCTAGAGATTTCATTTCTAGAGATGAAATAGACAAATCTTCTAGCTATAGCGAAGATGATATTTTATACAACAACGAGTCTGACGATGATAATGAAATAGTCACCGTCGTTGACAGAACAAATTACAGCAGACCAACAACTGGACGATATAATGTTAAGTATCATATTGCCAAAAAAATAATAAAATTTAATTTTACTGTTGCCGAACAACAGATATTTTGGCAGCTTATCAGGCCGTTTTTAAATCTAAAAATAACTGGCCAGCAAAGGAGTATAAAATATGATTTTATTTTCGCTAAGATATTTAATTTAATGCCAGTCGATAATGAAAGAAAATTGCATTTAATTTCATTATGTAAACCAATAAAATGTAAATCTGTGCTTGTGAAATACGAACAAATTTATAATAATATTATTGAATCGCAGTAGATGAAATCGCAGTCGATGAAATCGATCGAGTTGGTACCCAGCTATTAAATTTATCGCTATACCCACGCCACTTAACTAAACTTTTATCACCTTTTCTCCTAATCACTTTTTCGATAACGAAAACATCTTGCTCAGTTTTCTGAAGTTCCTGCTCATAAAAACTACCAATGATCGGTTCCCCTGCCAGATCTTTTAGCGCGTATGTTACAGGTATTGTTAAAAGTACTTTATCAACTACAAATACTTCTTCAGTCCAGTTTGGAGTAAATCCTTTTTCAAATGTTTTTTTGGTCAAAGAAATCCTAACCCGATCACCAACTTTAAATTTATGTCTGCGATACATATTTTCATTTGCAAGAATTGGATTTTTAATTGCGTTGTTTGGTGATAATTTAGTGGTTCGGTGTTTCGTGTTATTGTACTTGTCAACAATGTTTTGTAAATTGTCAATATATTTATTAGTATTTTTAGCTGTTAAATATTTGTGTATTTTTTCGTTTAGAGTGCGATTAAATCTTTCGACGACAACACTTTTACCCTCATTTCCTGTAACATATTTTTTAATGTTATTTTGTTCTAGAAACTGCTCAAACTTTTTATTAAAAAATTCTGCTCCGTGATCAGTCCAGATTTTATTTGGTTTTCTTTCTGTACTTGTTATTATTTGTTTTAACGCATCAGTTATTGACGTTCCTGTCTTATCCGAAACAGGTACACTAAACGCGTATTTACTAAAAATATCTATGACATTAAACAAGTATTTCTTTGGAGCACCATCAGATCCAACGTTAAATTCTGCTAGATTTGATATATCTACTAAATCTATCGCCCAGATATCATCAACGGCATTTGCGACAACTTTACGTCGCGTAAACTTTTTTTTTTAGGTTTATGTAGCTCAGACGCTAGATCATCGTATAATTCTTTTCCGAGTCCAAGTTTATATTTTGCTCCTATCATTCCCTGAACAAATCTTCTATCAAAACGTTCTCGTAGATTTGTCGGTTCCATATCACGAAGTTCGTCCAACATTACTTTATCACAGCCAGCCTTATCTTGCTCATTGTCCCTGTAACAGATATCATGACGCATTGCTATGCTATCAACTTGATTATAAGGCTCCTGTCCTGGCAGTGGATTATCATTTTCATCTAGTTGTTTATCAAGAGGATTATAAGGTCCAGTGTATTTATGACCTGGCAATGTCCAACCTCCTTTTGGTTTTGGTAATTTGCCAATAAATTTATGTATATCTATACCTGTTCCAATTATTTCTCTGTTATTACAACGTTGACAGTATGTGATAATTTTATTTTGCTCTAGACATAAATCTCTGTCAGAATCGCACTTGCATATCATTCTATATTTTTAGTCGTCTACTAAAATAATCCCCCTAACAAAATCATGAGGGTAACCAGCTCCCATCGACGGTGTTGCAGAGATGAAATCTCCTGCGACGTTTTCTTTAAAAATATACTTTTCTTTCTACCACAAACAGCACAAATACTTTTTAGCATTATTTTATTATTTTTTGTTTTTTCCGTCATCTCATCCTTATTTTCTGTTTTAGTTTTACATTTGAGACAATGTGTTAACATTATATATTTGTAAGTTTAGATAAAATTTATTGCAAGCTTTAGATAGCTTTACAAAAATTTATTGCAATCTCATCATTAGCGTGAGAAGGTTTCTTATCAAACTGCAAAATAAACTTTAAAAAATTAGAATCTCTGAAGTTCTCACCGGAGTTCTCACCGGAGTTCTCACCAGAGTTCTCACTCCGAGACATCTGTTTAATGAACATTATACAATAATATCCGCAAGCAGAAGTTCCAATAGGTTGAAGTTGATTAGACGAATAATATATTTTTTTATATTTTTTGTTTATGTATTTTTTTATTACATCGCTTGGAGGAAGTCCAAACGAGTCAAAATAATTGTTATTATAAACTGCTACCCAATGCGTACCGGATCCGTCATTGAAATCTTGTATATTTATCACACATGAACTTACAGCGGACGACAATGGAATTGCTGCGAGTTCATCTTTAGAATAAACTCCATGAAATCCAGGAACTGCTTTTAACTTATCAAGTATATCAAAGTTACTTAGCGATGTGACCGTGTTCCCGGCAATGTTAGACCACGTCCGATTCCTAGCAGATTTGGCAGCAGACTTCCAGCTAGTCCTGCTAAAAGTGGAGCGAACGGAATAATTCCTCCTTGTTTTGTTTGATTGCATTTGCATTTTGGTGTTTTCTTTTTTTTTGTTGGCGATTTTGTTGTTGGTGGTTTTGGTGTTGGCGATTTTTTTTTTCGTTGTGGCATTATAATATATTAATTACATAAAATTCATAATTTTTTTATTCCACTTCCACGAATAATACCACTACCCTCAACAGCTTTTTTTGTTGCGCCAGATATTGCGCCAGACGCTGCTGCTAGTCCTAATGTACCTAACACCGGTAACATTTTTGCAGCTAGTACTGATAATACCGGACCAAGACAACCACCTTTGATGATAATGTCGTTTGCCATCGCTGTTATTTGTGTGGCACTTAAATTTAAAACAAAAGGTTTTTTGCGATCGTATTTATTTGCTTGATTTTTGGTTAACATTAATTTTGTTAAGGTATCCGTTTTAGCGTGAGAGACGGAGTCTCTTGGATTAATCTTTAATGATACCTGTTTCTGCTTTGCAATAGCAGCTGCTAATTTTTTAACTTGACCATCAGTCAAATATATTTCTTTTACAATATATTTTGTCATCTTATATAACGATTGCAGATTAAACTTGTATTGTCGTTTTACCTCCAACGGAATCTATTGTAACAAATTTGTCGCTGATCACTAACGCGTATACGTACAACTGCGCTGCTGGAAGTTCTCCTAATGTCCAGGTAATTTCAATATCAGCTGTTGAATCAACTAATCTCTCGCTATGTTTGCTAACATCAAAATAAAATATTGGATAAAGTGTACGAAATTCCTCTACTGATATTTGAGATCCGTCTTCGGCATCTTGATATTTCTGTACTGCGTCGATTAAGTACATGTACGGTCGAGTAATATTTTTATTAGCGTCATCTGTAAAATTGCATTCTATCGCTCGTTCTGGATACTGCTTCGAATTTAGTCTAGCATATATTCGTCTAACATCAGCGTGGTCAAATATTGCATTATTTTGTTGTTGGTTACCACGTCGCGCTTGCTGTTGAAATACGACAAACAATTGTCTCGGCAGTTGTTCGCTTGACGTTGTTGTAACTCGCCATGTGAAGTCGGTAGTATTTGGAACCGCTGTTTGATATATTTTATGCTGATTAAAATAAATTTTGTTTGTATATTTATCAAGTATACTATTTAATTCTGCCGCTTTTGTGATTGACGGAGTTATACGCGGCATCCACAGCGCAAGTTTGTTTATGATAAACTGTACATCAGCTCCACCTGACCTAAACAGACAGCCGTTTTGTTCTGCCCGATCTAAAATAAGTGTATGTTTAACTCCACGAAATACTTTATTATAATCACGACAAAAGCCAAATATTGAACTTAACGGAAGCATCATTGTAATTTGACGTGATCCTGCTGTAAGTGATCTTCGCCTAGCAAAACCTTCATTATAACGTGGATTTTTTACGTCAATTGTGTTGTTGATTAAATCTAACATTGCAACAGCATCTGCAGCTGCTCCTGGTGGAGTTACTCCAATATTATTACAAGCTGCAGTAAGTGAGAGTCTCACAACGTCTGCGTTAGCACCTGCAGCTGGTGCAGCTATACCTAGTGCATCTGCATTAACAATAAGAAAAGTTCTTACAATTGGAAGATCTGCAGCGGCATCAGCTCCGTGTACCAAAACACCTTTCGAGAAAAATTCGATTGATTCGGCTACACCCTGTCCAGTATCTTTAAACCACATCATGTTCGTTGCAGTTGATCTCGAGTAATCATCGGAAAACGAAATAATATTTAAAATTGTACTTGTAACTTGTAAGTGATTTGAAATATCTTCTATAGTTTGATTAGCTAGTTGATATCGGGCGCTTTTGAATAAACACCAGCCGTTATTTATAAGAGTTACTTTTGCTCCAGCTGCAATTGCAGCAGGTGGATTAGCTGTTGTCATAATCTGACCGCGAACTTCTAACATTGCCTTATTAGGCAGTAGAAATGTATCTTCATCTCGAGTATGAAATGTTCTAATACCGGTTTTATTTGGTTCATTAGAATTTTCATCAAGATACTCGACGTACTCAAATTCTGTTACAGTTTTATCGTCATCATAATGTTCTTTTAAATCGAGATAATTTTTAACAGACATTTTTTATTTATTAGATTACATAAAATTTTATTTCGGCGCTGTTACTTTAGATATTAATTTTTGTATAAT
Organism: Megalonaias nervosa; assembly: GCA_016617855.1. Classification (NCBI taxonomy): domain Eukaryota; kingdom Metazoa; phylum Mollusca; class Bivalvia; order Unionida; family Unionidae; genus Megalonaias; species Megalonaias nervosa. The sequence continues at coordinate 54,232 of JAECUM010018254.1, forward strand.
CTGCTCGCCTTTCGGTGATAAAAGTTTTTTTGTTGTCGTTATCATAGCACGTTGAATTTCTTTTGTTGGAGCAATTTCTGATATAACTTGTTTTATATCAGATGCAGACGGTGGATCTCCTTTTATTTTATCAGCTATTTTTTGTCCCACCGCAGTCCCAGCGGCAGATGCAGCCCCAGTTGCAAAAGCTTTACCTGCGTCTAGAGCAATTGGTGCAACTTTACGCGCGATTCCAGGAACATTTTCAATAACTTTAGTAAATATATTTCCAAAAAATCCTCCTACTATTTTTCTTCGATAAATTTTTTTTCTCTGTTTCATTATATCTGAGGTTGTATAATTTTTATTATCAATCACGAAGTCGATGCAATGCGCCTACGTAACACGTAGGTGTAAATAATATGTAACAATTTCGTTATTCACATCTATTTGTCTCCCCGACTGGTCTGTTAATTGCATTGTGATGTTTGTAATTTGATTCTCAACTATGAGCGGATAATAGATAATATGCCTCGGATTAATTTGCATAAGAGATCCCAGCGGAACTTCTGGTGAGAAACTGTAAATTGTTTGTCCCTTACTGCCTTTTGATGTGTGGGATCCAGATGCAATAGAACAATTAACAAGTATTGTATTTACTTCTGTTATATTTACTAGCAGTTCACCGTCATATGTAATAGCCTTATCAAAAGCACTATAAACTTTACCAGTGAATCCTAACAGTTGTGAAATACTTTTTTCTCTTGGTTCAAACCCGATAGTCATATTTCTCAGTGTCATCCTAGCTCGTAACGTGTTATAATTCGCTGCCAACTCGAAATTATCAGCCACACCACCAGCTTTTGTTATTATTTCTTTTATAGCTCTGTTTAGATCAGAAATGTTATAAGCTCCTTGTGGAATTTTTAATCTTCTTGTTATAGAAGATATTGGAGATGTTGTAACCGGAATAAATGAAATTTCATCATTAACATCAGTTTTCACGTTAGCTATGGCATTCCAGCAAGTGCAGGAAATTAATCCAATTTCATATTGTTTAGCAGGATCTAGTTGTATTGGCGGATTGTAATTTACTGAAAAATTTGCCCTATTTCTTGTCGTTGGACTCGAGTCTAGTAATAGGGTTGTTGACATTGTTATTTATTATATTTTTATAAAATTAAATCGCCTAGATTAAGTCCTTTGATTTATATTAAATCAAGGTGTAAAGTTTCATACTCGTCAGATGTTAATAAATTTTCTGATCTTAGATGATCAAGTATATCAACAATTTCATTATCAATTTCAGCACTAACATTACCAGCTTCCTTTGATGATATTAATAGCATTAATCTACCTATTATTTCAGAGGTTGATGTAAATATTTTTACACCTTCCCCAGTTTTTGATGATATAGATTTTTTATAATTTTTAACTCGATTATCATCGACTGATTTTAATTTTCTGTAAAAATTCCACCCTTTTCCATAATCTTTTTTTCTATAATCTTCCGCTGCTATTTTAAAGATATTAGCGATAACACCCTTCCTAATTCTACTAAGGATTGGAGCCATATCGTCTTTTGTTATGGCTTCATCTAATTCTTTGTTAGCATTATTACTGTCTGTTATTATTTTATTTAATATATCATTAAGTTCGTTGTATTTTTCTTCTGGCCAAGTTTTTATATTAATATCTTTTATATTATCTTTTATATCAATATCTTTTAAAAAATTATTATATTCCTCATCTGTTATTTTATTATTTGCTTGTTTTCTAAAAAATTGTCTTTGCTCTCCAACTTCCATAAACTTTACTGTCAACTCGCCAACTCTTTCTTGTTCTTTTTCAATATCCTCTATTTTTCCTGATATTTCACTTAAAATATTTCTAATTTCATGTGAAGTTAGTTCTGCTAATTTTCTTTCAAAATAAACCGGATTATTGATCAACTGGTTTAGTTCAGCTTGTTTAACGGCGGGATCATTAATATGTTTTACAAGTGCCTCAGCTAACTTTCTTTTTTCCTCATCAGATCTAGAAATAATTTTTACAGCAGCTGCTTCTTGTTGTTCTTTAACTAATCCAACCAAACCTTTTTCTTGTAGTTGCTTGAGTTCTTCTTCTGATAGTGGTTTAGTTTCAGGTTGTTTCCCAAGTATTGCTTCAGTGACTGGTTTGAGAATTGTAGCTGTTGTTTCTTCAGCAATTATTTGTCCACGTCGTGCTTGCTGTACTCGCTGCTTAAATGCTGCTTGAGATTGAGCAAGTTTTTTCAGATCTTCTATATTTTTTCTATATTGGGCTCGTTTGTCCATAATTATTATATATAAATTTTATAAAATTGAAACGCCTTACTGTAAGTAAGTGGCAATACAACAGCGAAACATTTTAGTTGGATCATATGTAAGTTTATCAAATAAGAAGAAATTATATTTATCTTTTGTAGCTTTATGATAAAGTTCGATAAATTTATCTTTTGTTAAGTCACCGCATTGTTCGTTCGCAATATTTCTGACGTCAACATTATCCAATCCTGGAAATAATATAAAACAACCGGTATTTCGCCTAATAAATCTGTCAACATTATAAAAACCTTGAGCTAAATAAATAGAATTACACTTTTTATTTCGCGACAGTGAAAAATATGATCTTATTTTATTAATCTCCACATTATTTAGCGGAATATCGTCAAAAACTACTATCTTATGTTCAGATGCATCAAGTTGATTAACTGGAATAAGATCTTCTGGCTGTCTGATCATAAAAAAATCTTCACCAGCCTCAAGATCATCACGAAGTTTGTTATTATATTCGCTTAGTAGCTCGTACTTATCTTGCTGTGGATTAATTGTATAAATATAAACTCGATCGTAGTTAAAATTATCGCCGAGAATTAAGTTCATAAGCAAGTTTGTTTTTCCCGATCCAGTTCGCCCAACAATAAGATAATGACAATCTGGAAGTTCATTATTATGTTTATGTTTCACCAACCGTTCGGTATCAAAGTTTAATATCGACGCCATTGTTATTATATAATTTTATATAATATTAAACTAAATAATGTTGACAATTTTATGTAAAACAATAATGAGCTATTATACAAAATTTGGAACATTAATAGGAAATTTAACTGAAGATTATCAAGTTGATTTATATAAGTACGCAACTCTTGATCAGCTAAGAAATGAAATTGATAATTTATTAAATCTCACAAGCGTAGATCCAAATGAAGTTGTTATTTTCCAGGATAAACAAGGACGATTAAAGACAAGTAATATACAACTACCAGATGTACTTCTACGAATTCCTGCTGCGGTTGTTAATAATATTGTTATTTTTACAGATCAAGGTAAGATACAAGATTCCGGTAACTCAATTAATGATTATGTCAAAAAAGCTGGTGATTCATTTACTGGTAGCATTATTATGAACCAGAACAAGATTACATACCTTGGAAACCCAACTGATGATGATGACGCCGCAACAAAGAAATATGTCGACGATCAAGAATCTAAGTACGTATTGGTTAATGGCGGTATAATGCGTGCGTTTCTTAATATGAATAACAATGGCATTACTAATCTCAGAAGACCAGAGACGGATTTTGATGCAGTTAATAAAAAATACGTCGATGATAAGGAAGTTCTAATCAGTAATGAAATAACAGCACTCAAAAATGAATTTATTAATCATGTGAACATGTTTTTAAGTTTTCGTAGAAACATAAACGCACTTAAAAATGAATTTTTTGGAAGCCCATCAAATATTGATATAAAACTTAATGATATTAATAAAAAATTAATTGATATAGAAGCAAAACTTAGTAATATATACACAGAAAAATAGAGTTTAGAAAATGATATTAGTGAAATTAATAAGAAAATATACCGCAGAAGTCACTGGTATTTATAAATAAAACATAATAATTAATTACTTAATCAAACCAGAACCAATATTTTTTGCAAATTAATATTATATAATGAAAAAATATATATTTGATTTCAATCACATTTCAAAAGAAATTCCAAAACAAGATGTGGATGCTCTAATGCAATATTACAAATTTTATCATAAAAAACTTTGGTGTGTGAAAAAATGTTACAAATATTATACCAAAATACTTCGAGTAATATCATATTTACCGTTATTATTGACCGGATCTGGTATAATTTCAAGTGGTGCATCATTAAACCTATTTTTGCTAATATTATCAGGCATTGGTGTTTCTCTTGAAACTATATGCAAAAAGATAGAACCTAAACTCACGATTAAAAAAAATAGTTGTCGAACGGCTAGTATCATCTACAAAAAATTACTTGATCAGATACGATCTTACTTGCGGGGTATAAAATATGATATGGACGATTTAATACGCGAGTTTCGTACTATTGACAGTATGTTAACAGATATTCTACCAATGAGGGTTAATAAGTATGAAAAAGATTATCAAAACAAGTATGATATAACATAAAATATTATCTAAACAATAAAATAATATCACTTACCTTTCTCTCTTTGTGAATATCCGCCCAAATGTTAAAAATATCACAAGTGTACTGGGTATCCTTTACTACTTATATCATCGAACAACTGAATTTGTTCAGTGTTGTTTTCAAGGTGGGATTTCCGGAGTATAAAATAGAATTAGCCAGTGTGAGCAAGTGAGCACATCCACAATTAGTACTCCTAAGAACGTTCACTTAATGTAACTTAATCACGTTTTCTGTGCATTTGATGAATCGGTGAATTTTAAAGCGAATAAAAAGTAAATAGTACACTCCGGAGAAGCATTGCAATATTAAGACTTTGGGCGTGGAAGATAGCTACAGTGTGTTTTGTCTATAGGCTTTAGATACTTATTTGGTTTGTTTGCAAATGAGAGCAATGTGTGATAAAGCAACCGGGTGGCAGACTCGGTCTGTTATGTATATCGAACCTGGTGCTCATTGAGTTGTTTATCACACTTGTCAATGAGGACCCTGCGTACCTTTTGATTTGGGTTATTGGTGTGCAATTGAAACGTAGAAACAAATATTTTGGTTTGCTAATCCCATATTCAGTCATTTTGTCTTATACGATCTGTTGTTACTACCACAAAAGACCCTGGCATATTATGTAGTTTAAGGTCGTTGACTGGACAATGAGACCACATACGGCTAAAGCATATGTAGTTCAAACATTTGACACAGGCCAATATACGGAATGTTCTTATGAAATCTGCCAAGCATTTATGTTACACTTGCCATTCTCATCAACATTTAAAAAACCACAAAACAAAACAAATTGCACTCTTGAAATGACTTGATACAAATTGTCAATATTTCAACATATTTAACCATTTCGACTTGAATTATAATTATAGCGGTCGATTATTTCTATAAGGTTGTGTACCCTTAAGAATGCGTTGGGTCCAGACAATGATAACATTGTATTCATTAGAGTGACAAGTGTCCGTAAAGTACTCTACCGTGGAAGGAGCTGTAAAATGCAATACTAAATGCATTTCTGTCCACATCCGTACTGAAAACAAACATTGCATTTTATCTGTTATAACTGCTTAACGTAATGTACAGTTTTTGCCTGTAATATTGTACATATAATTTATTCTGACTTTCGCCCTTTAAAAAGTGTTCATAGTGATAGGCATCAGATATTGCAGGTGAACTTACGAATTTGTTGTCGTAACTAAATAATTGTATAGTTAGTGAAGAATACAATAAATGGTGTTTTTGTTGATGTTGTATATATGCACTATACACCACTTAAACTAAGCGTGTATTTTCTTTTTATATTGCAAAATATATACAATATCCGTGACAATATACAAGTTCCCGACGGATGAAATCCATTTCATGACAGAAGTAAATCACCGAACTTAACGTGTCATCTTACACACAAGGTATTTAAAAAAAACCCATTCAAAATATACTTCAAGGAGACAACACCTTTTGAGTTACTTTGCCTAAAATGTTAAGTATTTGTAAAATATGTGAATTTATGAGATTGCCGCAATAAACTCAGATCAAATATATCATCGAACAACTGAAGTTTTTCAATTTATTTTCAAGTTGTTATTTCCGGAGCATGAAATAGAATTAACCAGTGTGAGCAAGTGAATACATCCACAATTAGTGCTACTAAGAATGTATACTTTATGTAAGTTAATCACGTATTCTGTGCTTTTGATCAGTTGGGGAATTTTAAAGTAAATAGAAAGTAAATAGTGCACATCGGAGAAGTACTGCAATATTTAGAATTTGGGCCTAGGAAAATAGCTACCGTGTGCTTTGTCTCTAGGCATGAGATAATTATTTGGTTTGTTTGAAAATGAGAGCAATGTGTTATACTCAACGTGGTAGCAGATTCGGCCTGTCATGTGTGTCGAATCCGGTAATCCTGGAGTTGTTTATCACATTTGTCATTGAGGAGCCCGCATGATATTTGATTTGGGTTATTGGAGTGCGTTAGAAACGTAGAAACAAAACCTTTGGTATGTTAAGCCCATATTCAGTCAAATTGTCTTAAAGGATCGGTTGCTACTGCCACAAAAGCGTCTGTCATATTATTCAGGTTAATGCCATTGACTGGACAATGAGACCACATACGGGTAAAATGTAATATATAGTTCAAACATTTGACCGAGGCCAATATACGGAATTGTTATTATGAAAGCTAAGAAGGATTTATATTACACTTAGCATTATCATCAACATTTAAAAAAACATAAAAAAAGAGAAAACAAAACAAAACAAAATACACTCTTGAAACGACTCAATACTAATTGTCAGTATTTCAACATATTTAACCATTTCGAATTGAATTTTAATTGCGACGGTCGATTATTTGTATACGGTTGTGTACCGTCAACCAATGAGCTGGGTCCAGACAACAGTGACACTTTATTCATGAGAGTGACAGGTATCCGTAACACAATATATTGTGTAAACAGCTGTTGATGGCAATAATAAATGCTTGACTCCCCACATCGCCACTGCATAATTATTTAACGTATTCTACTGCTTTTGGTTGTAATTATTTACTTAATATTTACGCTATAATGTGGTCCTCCTTATCATGCTCTCTGTGTTAGTTGCATTATATTCGCCATTCATAAATACTTATGGAGGCAATATAAGGTACAGTCAGTAATTATTTTTATTGTGGTATATATGCACTGTAGATCATTGGTCTTAAGTACTTTTGTTCATCTAGTCAATAACCGTGACAATCGACAATTTACAGAAGGGTCAATTACTGCTCATGATAGAAGTAAATGACTGAATTTAATATACTTTTTGCATAGGCCAGGTTTTGAACCTGAAACAAACCTTGAGAAAGACAACACCTTTTGGGACATGTTGTCTTAATTTGTTTCTAAATATATAAATTAAGGAGGTTAGAACATTAATCTGAGATGAAATATGTCATCGTATACGTGATTTTATTTACTTTTTTCTTTAGCAAAATATTAAATTCGTCAGAGAGGGAAAGTTAGTATGTCCACAAATAATAATCCGAATAACTTATACTGTAGATAACTTACCCAAGTACTCAAGTGTGATGAGATAAATGTTTATTACGATAATAAAAGTAATAACTACACATCAGGAAACATAGAAACCTTTGGAATTTAAGAATGACCAGTGACAGTTACAACATCTAGTTTCATTTTGTCATTCGCAACAAGATTATTAAAGTGCGAAATCCTTTAGAGATGAAAGAACGGCTCATAATTGTTAAGATTCGAACAATTTAGTCATTCTCTGTTTAATTTTGATTGTGATGGTCGATTATTTCATCGAAGGTTAGATACGATAATGAATGTGTCCAGAAAATAGTAATACTGTATTCATGAAAGTGAGGGGTTTCCGTAAATCACTATATTGTGTAATGAACTGCAGTGGCAATAATAAATGTTTGAATTCCAAATTGCCAGTTTAACAAAAATATCGCATTTTATCGAGTATAAATGTTTAATGATATGTAATACTTTTGTTGTGATATTTTATTTATTATTTATACTGACTTTCGCCTGTTCGCCGTTTTAAATGTGTTCAATGTGACATGTGAATCCGTTATTGTAGATGAAGTTAGGAATGTATTCTCATACATAAACAATTATGTAGATAACATTGTGTACAATAAACAGTTACCTTTTTGTTATACATATGCATCACACACTACCGGACCTAAGTGTACTTTTTTATTTTTATTTTATAATATAGTCAATCATCGTAAAAGTCGACAAGTTTCCGAATGATCAATTTAATTTCACGACACAAGGAAATCAACTAAATTAATGGTACTATCTTTTTATAGATAGGTTTTAGACTCCAAAACACAACATTTTTTAGGTTAATTGTTTCTGTGTTTTCGAAATATGTAAATTTCTGAGATTTACAGAAATAAACTGAATTGTAATAAATCACCAAACAACTGATTTTGTTGCAGTAAATACGTTATTGCTGGATATACATTACGGATGTGTACATTTCATGTGTGTATTAAACATATGCGTGTGAAAATCTAACGTTTCGTGTGTATTTAAAATCTACAAGACGACATGTGTATGTGTTCTAATTTCCTGTTTCTTGTTCACCTCAAGTGGCTATAAGCTTTGTTTGAATTATCATGGTGCTATTCTTAGCAAAATTATCTCTGTGTTCTAATTTCTTATTATTCACCTCAAGTGGTTAGGTTAGTTTTTCTTTGTGAAAAGAAACCAACATACCTTATGTATTTTTTTGTCAGTATTTTCTAACTATATTTCATGAGTGTGACAAGATTATTTGTAGGAAACTCATTACAGTTTACTTCTTATTGAAGAATCAACAAAACGATCTGTTCGTACGTATTGTAATTTCATGTGTCTTAGCAGGGCCGGATGGAGGGGGTGTCCGCCTCCCGCTGAAAAAAGGTACAAACACAAACGAACAGCCAGTTGCTCATTTGAAATTTTACGGTAATTCTATTCTAGCGCACGTTTATTGAGTATAGATCATTCTTAATGAGATCCTCATGAATATTAATGTTTCGCGAAAACGAGGCTACGCTAGGCATATCGACAAAAAATATGGGGTCCTACTGTACATCGAGTAACGGTCTGAGCTGTTTGCCAGATATTTCTTTTGCATTCGTTGAGAATTTCATCACGGGTGTCTCCAGCAGTTCAGGGAAGGAACAGATGACAAAAGGATTCAAGTATTACAGTGAGGGATATGTCCATTCTCTTAAACGTAAGTCCATTTACGTTGAGTGCCCTTTTTCTCTACAGCACACAAAATACAAGTCAACGATAGAGAAAAGAAACTATTTAAAGCATGAATTTTGTTTCTGATTAGGTATGGTTTAAATGTACAGCTATGATCAATCAATTCTATGGTCAAAATACGCTGTCAGAATAAAACATTTACAAAATGTGCATAGCGCCACAAACTGCTCTTTTAACCAACCACGCCCACCAAACCAGTAGAGACTTTTGTTGTGTGCTTTAAATAGTTTGGGTACATGTCGGTATGCTTGCATTTCAATTTGTATCAGAAGTGCACAATCTGGTTGTTGTTATGGTGCTTGCTGCTGTTAATGCCTGGGGGTGGGAGGGACTGGGATTTTCCCTTTCAATGACATTTTTTCTTTATTGAATCATTTGACAACTCACAGTATGGATATACCATTTCATTCATACGAACACATTTTTATTCCTTTCAATCACAGACTGGCAGTTATATATTTACCCACAAAACAACATGATTATTTGTTCAAAGCTGTTTGAAAGCCATTCATATATATATATATATATATATATATATATATATATATATATATATATATATATATATATAATCAAAGCACCCGGCCCCCAAACACACAAATTGGTCCCTTATTTATGTGAACTTCTTCATTGATTATAATTAATATTGGTGTTGGTAGATGGATGAATTTTAAGACCCAATATGTAAATGCAGACATTAGATAAAGTTAACATAATAGGGAAGAATCGTGTCTAAGCAATATAAAATTGTCATTTTATGTATGGGATATTGTGTTAATCTGTTTATTAAAATAATTTTCTCTTTAATTTTCAGTTTATAAAGATGGAAATGAATGCTTTATCAAGGGACGGAGTTATAGATCACAAAAGAAGAACGAGTCACCACATGTTGTTGAGGTAAACATGTCATATTCATTTACATTTCATTCCTGAATCTAATCAGCTTTATTTCTGTAACAGGCATCAAGCATCACATATTAGTTTAGGCTTGTGCTGCATGTTATAGCATGTGATCATGACAACATAAAAATCCTGTGACAGAGAAATACAATTTTTTTCTTAATAAACTTATGTATGTATGCATATTTCAATAAGCAATTAGATTTATTTCATAAAAGTTTCAACTGTTATGATTTTTAATGTTTCCATTCTCCTGTTCAAATGGGATAATTCAGCAGTATGGGCATACATATTTTACAATTGCAAACTGAGTGTGTTTCTATTTTTTTATATTATAGGTTGTCATTTCTGCAGAAAAGGTATTATCGTCAACATGCTCATGCACAATTGGGCAGAGTGGTGCATGCGGACACGTAACAGTTCTTCTGTACCAGCTGGCTTACTATAAAAGCAGGAAAATGAGGTTAATTCCAGCTGACACAGCTAAAACATCATTACCTCAGACTTGGTATCAACCTAGGGGACAGAAATTGAGAGGATCAAAAGTGGACGATATAGTTGTACATGGCTATGACCATAGCAATCCCCATCGAGCTACAAAGGGTATTAAATCCACAATGTACAACCCTATTCCAGAAGATGCCCAGTTTACTGCAAGTGAGCTCGCTGAAAAACTTAAGGATTTTAACATGTTATTTCCAACAGTGTTCAGTGGTTCCAATTCTCAACAGGTTTTAACACCTTATCGAAAATTTGTGAAGGGAAGCATTTTGAGCTACCAGCAAAGAATGTGCAGTGACTATATACTAAATGTAATTGACATTGACACATTTATAGAATTACCCAGTAGTAATGTGATGACAAATAATGTTGTGACAGTGTTGACTGAGAATCAAACAGTAAAGTTTGACACTTTGACAGTAAGTGAAACAGAGAGCTGAGAAATTGAGAAAAACACCAGGTTGCAGTCCAGAGACCCTAGATGGCACAGTATCAGAAAGGACAAGATAACGGCATCAAATGCTGGAGAGATTGCAAAACGCAGAAAAGATGAAGCTTAGTTTTTTATTGTTTTATTGATATAATTATGATCATATCATATTCAAAGTGTCCTAGTACATGCAGTTACAAAACTGGCGACAACTGAAATTAATGTTCATGTACAAAAATGTAGTAAACCGAAACGTTCAACACATATTTTGTTAATATCACAAGCTGGAAATCTACAGATTATTATACAATACAATGGGTTTACATTTCAACAAATAAATAATAACTTCACTGTTTTGCACATGTGGTCATGATGTGGAGCTTCATACAACTTCAAACTTAAGTTGATGCCCGATGTAGGTACACGACTGTACTTGTATGTACAGTAGAAAGATATTATAAGTATCATAATGGATCTGTTTTGGCTTGTGTAACACATGCTGTAGGCAAGATAAAGTTGCCTATGTTCGAAAAATTTCTCTCCTTCACTCATACAAATGTTTCATATGCAGATGGTGAGAAGTTAGCCGAACGTTTAAGAGCACCAGACATGTGACCACTGCTGCTATGAAGCATGGCTTGGAATCAGAGGGGTTAGCAGCAACAGAATATAGCAAGGTAAACTGCCACTTTAATCACAATTAAAATTAAAGTACTGCTTAACAGACTTTGCAATAAGGCTCCAAAGCAATATGTATGCATTCAAGGTGCAGTTTTAAAATATTGAGATTATATTCAACATGCACAGATATTTTTAATATTTCAACACTTATAATAAATTCTTGAAATTCAGATTGTGCATAAATGCTAACTACATTACAATTTAGCCATATATTTCTTCAAATAACCATTCCAGTGTATTTTCCTAACTTAGGAATGTTTTTTGGAATACAAAATGAGTATGCTGTAAAGAAACAAAACAAAACAAAACAAAAAAAACATCCGATTTTTATCCTTCTTAAATGAATTTTCAGTAAGAAAATGTGTAGAACCTGGTTAAGAAATCAAGGAAAATAATTTTTGTTGCATAAAAGGACACCCCAGTGTGTAAGAACATTTTATTTGAAGAAGAAACAAAGCCACCGTTTAAATTAGTGTGATGTGTGATTTTGGGTTGTTTTTAAGTAGTTTTCATTATTCTTTTAGAGAATGGATGACAGTGTCAATCTATACCCAAGTGGAATAATTGTTAGCCCATTTTGTCATTGGCTGGCTGCAACTCCTGATCGTAAAGTCTACAACCCCAACAGACCCCCCCCCCTTATGGTTTTTTGGAGATCAAATGTCCAGTTGCTAACAATTTACTATCATTGAAGTACCTTGCGGTCTCCAACGATGCCTTGAAATTGAAGACAAACCACAACTACTACTACCAAGTTCAAATGCAGTTGGCAGTTACGGGACTGGAATGGTGTGATTTTTGTGTGTGGTTGGAAAATGACTTTCATGTTGAGACAATTCTGTTCGACAGGGAATTTTGGCAAGCTGTCAAGGACAAGCTTGATCTTTTCTATTATAGATTCTATCTCAATTAGTAAGTTCTCCTGTTTTGTATATGTACATGAATGTTTTGTAAGATATATTAAAATAATTTTCTATACCTTTTCATTATTAAATCATTCAGACAACCCCAAGCTATGTATTAAAAATGGCTGCAAGTCTTTTGCCAACGTGGACCTTGTCACACTGCTATTAAAATCTACTAACATAAATTGTCAATTTTAAATTCAGCTTATTGGGTTTTACATACTCTATATGTATACAGGCTTGAACAGTCACCCATAGATGCATTTTAGAATTGTGTATCAGTTTTACATGAACTGTTTAAGTAATCATATATATACACACACAAGTATTACCAAAGGTATTTGCATGAAAATCAAGATGTCAATGAATTAAGGCACGATTTTACTAAAGGTGTAAAAACAATTGTACATTACTGAAATGTTAATAAAATGAACTAGATACACACATCTAAAAGGTATTTGCATGACAAGATGCCAATGACATGTGGCATGATTTTAAGGTCTAAAATAAAAATTTGTACATTATTGAAATGTCAATAAAATGAACCATATGTGGTACTTTCATAATGTCTCAGTATCTCTGTTTTCATTCATAAGTTCTACATGATACTTCCATGTCACAAAATGTTATTTCTTTTGTTTAATTAGTGGTCGTTTGAACAAAGTCAGTAAATTTGCTACTGTCCACAACTGATTTATTGACCCAGAAATTGTCAAAGGCACCATAGACTGTAACAACTTGTATTCTTTCACCCTCTTAATGTGTCTTTCCACATGTATCCTCAGGCTTGCAATTTTTTGATTCTCCTCCACCTGGGAAGCTGTGAATTGCCCATCACCACACAGAAAGTGTGGTGTTGCAATGGAAACACCAGTACCTTTTAAAACTTTGTCTAAAACAAAACCTTTATCTGCCATAATTTGGTCCCCTGGTTCTAACAATTCTATAAGCCCTGACAGCTTTGTGATTTCCACATCACTCATGCATCCCGAGTACAAGGCAGACACAAATGTGACTGCACCATGTGGGGCTATCCCTACCAAACCTTTCCAGGTGTTGTGACTTTTGTAGTTTGAAAAAGTCTTTGATCCAAGCACTAAAGATGATGGTCTTTCTATAAATATTTCTGTGCAATCAATAATAATTCTGGTTCCTGGGTAGGACAGTTGAAACTCGAGAGGCATATTTGCTTGAACCTGCTCACGACTTGGCCAAATATTTACACTTCCCAGTAAGAAATACAAATAATTTGTACACATGATTATTTTCCGACTTACAGAAGACATGTGAATATTAAATCGAACAGACATTTCTTCAATCGGAAATCCGCATCTCAATCTACACAAAAACATGAAAAATTCATCCACTGGGTCCATTGTTTTTTGCCGTCCCCTGATGTTGATGTCATTCCCTGTGCTGTAATATAAGCTCTTCATTCTAATTGCAGTAGGTTTGATGCTACTGAAGAAGGTTATAAAAACCTCATATGTGGGAAAACCAGTGTAAAATTCTATCATTTCATCGTCATCTGTAAATCTGTTCAATCCAAATTTCTCCAGGTTTATTTTTTTATTCAAATCTTGCAGTTGCCTTTCCTTCTCTTCCAATTCTGTTGCTGTTTTTCTCAGTCTCTCCTCCAGATCTGCAATTTTACTTTTGCATGCTATATGCAGCTCATAGGATCTGAAGAAGATAAAATAATAATGTAGCTTTTCATCAACATTTGTAACTATAATGGAGACAAAAAAATATGCATAGCAAAGTTACTAGCTTCACTATAATTCAAAATTATACAAGTGTTTTAACAGAGGCTGCTTTACACTGATTGTATGCTCTCTCTCTCTCTCATACACACACACACACTCATACACACACACCATGCACATTCTCATACACACACACCATGCACACACTTTGAAATAAATGTGTAAAACAAAAGTTACGCAGCTATTGTTTGATTACATATCAGTGCCATCTAGGAGGAGAACAGCAAGCAAAATAAGCCCAACAAAAATCAGGTTGTTTCAGAGTAAAAACGAGAAATTATGTAGTGATATGTAGCTCATGCAGCTATCCCACAAAGACTCTGGGACCTGTTTGGAAAGATAAAAACTGGAATGTAAACCTTAACCTTCCTTGTTGATGATGACACTGCCATCTGAATAAGTAATATATATGTCTTACATTTGCTAAAATAGGAGAGATAGAAGAGCTGTCTGTCACAAAAAAAACTACAAATGTACTCTGAAAACAACTGATACTTACTCATCTGATGTCACTGGTGATGGGTTTTCAGGCACTGGCTCATGAGACTCATTGTAAATATCAACACAAGGAAACTTAACTTCTTCCAAAATGTTTTTGTCCACCTTCTTTGCAAGTGGTTGTCTCTGTGCAGGTGGTTTTCTTACTTTCCCTTCAGTTGTCCAAGGAAAGATTGATGGAATAGCATCAGGTTTTAAGCAACGTCTGTTGGGTGTCCGTCTATAGTCCTGTTGCTTAAAGTGTCTAGAACAGACAACTGTATTTGTGACAAGCTGAGAAAAGAAAAAATAAACCATGAGTTAATTGCAATAATTAGTTTTCCAAAAAAACCCAAACAATTATTTCAGCATAGGCCATTGAAATTATATCACTGTAGTAAATAAAAATGCCAGATATGCAAGAAAAAAGGGGGATAAAAATCAAATACAGATATATATGCTTCCCTTTTTGGATTCTCTGACATTAACTTACTACAATGATAGAATTTCAATGGCCTGTGATTTAACTGTGCATTTTTCCTTACGTTTACACACATCAATATGTTTTATCAACAGTTTCATTAGTTCTTATCCAGTCTCTCTCTCTCCCTCTCTCTCTCTCTCTCTCTCTCTCTCTCTCAATTTCATTAAACTTGTCCTCTCATCATTTTCATTGTACTAGTGCTATCTCTCTTCTCTATCGTGGTCATTTTCATTCTACTGTTTCTATTTAATTTTTCAACGAGATAATAAATTTCATTTTTCTGTAATTACTACTCGTACATCAATCCATAATCTCTGATATAAATGCGCTGCGTAGAGGTACGCCCACTTTACGATGATTCCGTTTTGTGGAACAGGACTAGGGGTAACATTTTTAGAAACCTACCATTATGAAACACACATACATAAACTCATTTGCTTCATCGACAGAACTATTTTGCGTTTGGATTCTCTTTATTACATCATTCAGTTGCAAGAAAATGCAAACACCAACATTCATCAGTTTCTTACCTTAAAATTCGGCCCCTCATCTCGACGCATTGCAACAATCCATTTTCTACGAAGCTCCATTTTTTTCACTGATGGAATATGGTGGAAGCTTAAATCTATGTGAATTCTAGCATTGCCATTGCACAACGGAACACAACAATATTCGTCACGACTTTTTCCCTTGCCAGTATCAGTTGAAGCAGCCGTGGATGCAAGGTAAGATGAAGCTGGTGCCTAGCTTAGCCTCGTTTTGGATTCGTTGACCCAGGGTCACATGAATACATGAATACATTCTAAGAATGGTCTATAGGGGCATTATAACTGGACGGTTAGCTTGGAGTCTAAAAGCAATTATATTTGACATAAGTGAAATTCACACTCGCTGATAACAAGGTGATGACAGCTAAAGCAAACACTGGCAGGCAAGCATCAGAATCTAGAGAAGAGTATAGTTCTTAGCATGTCGTGGTAAACGTGGTTAAGCAGAGGCATCAAATCTGCAATTCGTCTTTGCGAACCACTAAGATATAATATGGAAAATTAAATTTCTGATGAAGGCATTTAGTGATTCAAAAAATGGTAAAAGGAAAGCTACTCATATGACATCATTCATAATCACTGAAAAATTCATAAAATAAAAAAAGTCTCGGGCTATTTTTCATCGCACGTGACTGAAAAAGTAACCAGTTAATCAGGTTTAGAAAAAAACTAATGTTTCGCAACATGTTTGATACCGTTTGGTGGCAAGTAGAAATGTCTGAAATCTCTGATTGGGTGCATGAAGTGAGCTAGTTTTTCTTTTGATTTGTTCCTTGTTGTGTTGGAGAATTATATGGAAAACAACGCATGCGCTGTATGCACTATATAGATCAACAGATAGAGACAGTTCATAGGGACAACCGATCAATTTTACTAATATCACAGATGATTTAGAGGTCCCTGGAGTATCCAATCGATTAGATTTGGGATTTTTAGTGGATATGTACTCTTGAACTGTTTTTCTCCTTTACGTAGACGATTACTATTGCTTTTCTCATATTTACACAAAGAGACAATGTTTTAAATAAGTTCTGTAACCGTCAACACACTCCGTAAACTGAATGGTGTATCGTACATTTGATATCTCATTTCCCAGAGTGTGAAGCAACCGGGTGTTCTTCAGGTTTCTGCGCTAAATGCTAACCGCTGAGCATGCGCAGCACTGCATCTAGTAAACTGTGTTGTTTAGTTTAAATTAAAGATAAAACTATACCCGTCAGCGGAAGCCGTGTAATTAGATTACTGTTATCTTCCATGCTCAATAGGTATTTTTATCAAGTACCAATTTTATTCTTGTATTTAATTACCCTCTATTAATATAAGGTAGTCACATGATCAAACTGATAAATGAAACCGTACTTTCTGCGTAATACACTTAATTTATTTTACGCTGACTGAGCAAATTAAATTCCTCTTTTCTGATTATAACATGTGCCTTTCTTATGAAGACTCCCATCTTGTTTCATATGGTGGATGATTGTCGATGATGCCTGAGTGTGCGGATGGTTGTTATTCTCCTCGGCATATCATTATTATATGTCGTATACATTACATGCCATTAACTACAACATAATATGGGGAAAGTTTACTCCTTTAAAACACATGTCTTTATTTATTTGCATCGGAACAAAATATACTCGATATTTTAATGATTAACCATTTCCTTACAGATATTTAATTTACATGCTGTCAGACAATAATCCCTATAATCAACACAAATATATTTTATTCCCTATGTCATCTTCCAAATAAGTGCTTGGCCTATATGCAGGCATAGTCGCACTGTAGTGAAATTTGTACACGTGTGAAGAAGTTAAGTTAAAATCAAGATAAAATAACACACGGTGTACATGATAAGACATGGGACATGCAGCGCAGATGTGCAGCTTAAAAGGTATGTTTACGAAGGTTTATCACATTTACCTCTTAACTTGCTATACATAAAGGAAACAACAATATTAGGTTTCTGCGTAATTTAACGAAATGTGCAACTACACACACACACACACACACACACACACACACGGCATAAAATAAATGCCCTAAATTTATTAATCTGTTTACAGCAAATTAAGCCATGTACAGAATATATGAGATTCATTTAACTTACTGAGCATTCTGATGAATTTGGTCCAACTTATTCAATCTTTTGTCTCCGCACCCCACCCTCCGAAAAAAGTAAAGTTGCATAATCTCATGTTTCATGATTGTAAGGACAAGGACGTTTCTAAATTGTTTTTTTGCATAGTTGATTTGACTCTAATTCCAGCATGATATTACCGATTATTTAAATTTGATTTGCAAATTTAAATTACACCTACTCTGTAAAGGCAAGAAAGGTTAATCCCTCGTTGAATAAAGTAGGTAGAATAATACGGTACATAATCCCTCGTTGAATAAAGTAGGTAGAATAATACGGTACATCTTGATATACTCGATCAATGACAGATATAGAATACCTTATTATACTTCCAAATGGACAACTATATAATACTTAGTGGAATGACAACCCGATGGTGCAGTCTTGGTTACAAAATGGTAAGTCATCGTTACATATAATGCAAAGACGTAATAAATATGTAACAAACGATAAAAACTAGATTTCAGAAAAAGTGTTCCCATAAATAGATTGTGATAAAGATTAGGTAAAGTTTCATAAATAAGTCTTTTTTCCTTCATGAGGATATCCCCGCCTCGGAAAAACCATAAATAATAAACACAGTGCAAAACACAACAAAAAAATAATGCAAAGCAAAACCAAACCAATCACTGAACATTATAAATTTAAAGGATGAGTGTATGGTCATATGGCGGCCATATTAGACATCAAATCGACGCCATTTTCATTCACGACCAGCTAAACATCAGGTATAACGGTACCAATTGTACAACCCCAGGTGGGCGGAGCTTAAGGTGTAGGGAACATTGCATTCAGAAAAAAACCACAAAACTAGCTGTGATTGGTGCATTATGTAAGAGCTGTACTTTCTGTTAGGCTTCAAAAAAGTTGAGCCTCTTGGCAACATATGAGATTATGTTAATTCATAACTATATCACATTTTGTATTTTTTATGATTGTTTTTTTTTTAAAATGTGGTACACATGACTGAAAATGTGTCTGGTGTAACTAGATAACTCTTACCCCTGTCTAGTTCCAGCAGAGTTATCTCTCTTAAATGCAGTCGAGTACCTGGTTCTGTCCTTGTCAAATTGACAATCTAACATTGTTTTCTATGACAGTGGGTGACATGCATGCTGGGGTAGGATAGAAAGTATATTCATTTCACAAAACATTAGCATTGAGGTCTATGGAAAAACAATTGGTACCGTGATACCATCAGAATACGTCTTTCAGTGGAAATCCCACGTTATTAAGATAATCTATTCAGGACTCGTGGTACTAATGGTATGGAAAAATGGGAACCAGTCTGGAAATGGGCGACGATAAAATTGAGTATATGTGGGTTTGGCTGGCCAGGATTGGTTGATAATGAAACTTAGATTATAGTAAAAATAATCTTTCGAGAGCTTATCCTTGCTGAAAGTGAAAAACAATGGCGACATTGTTTTATGGATGGAATTTCAGTCCTTTAACAGACTTAAGTTTGGAACACTCATTACTGAAATTAGCACCTGACTCTTTTGGTGCGGAATTGGAAGCACATGTTTCAAACATACGTAACGTCAACAAAAGCTACGGCTCATAATGTTTCCTCTGCACAAAAGCTGCCATCCAGGATGCATCTGTACTGATAAATATAGGTTTGATCATGAGCACTCAGAAATATAAATTTATTGAATTTTAATATCATGGTGTTTACATCGGTTTATTATGGGAACTGAATTAGTACTTTGAGTCCTTCTGGAGGAATGTCGATAATAAGAAATATAAATGGCTACCTTGGAGGAGATATATTGGATGACTTTGTGGATTACTTTGTGCACATTTTTCATTAGGACCAAACATATAGCATAAAATGTCTTCTGGTGAAAGCTTCATGCCGATGTGACTTTCTGTGCAGGAGGAGTAGCAATAACACATATCTTTAAGATGGCCACTGTGGCTGTCATTCATGCAAAAATTATTTTTACTTTAGACCAGGTAGACTTATATCTGTTCCAGGTAGACTTAGATTGGTTTCATGGACATGCTGCAAGTAGTTTAGGAGGAGTAGCTATGATAAACATATGCTAACAAGCAGACAACATGCCATACTACTTTTCCTGCACAATCCTTCCAAGTCAAAAGGGTATGGAAGTCATTTAAAATTTGCAGCATAAGTATGCAAATTCAACCCAATCAATAATGACAATTTACTTTGACCACAATCTCACTTTCATATTTATATTGATTGTTATGCCAGTATGTACCTACAAGTTGATTTATAAGTCACGGTTAAATAACCGTCTAACATTTGGGTTGCTTATATACATGTTACCCATATACACACACTTCACTTGTGTGAAAACAGTAAGTAAGCGTGCAATCACATCTTAGCAAGCTTGAAAGCAGGATTGCAATTAACCCAACAGAGTGGAACGCGTCTTCCATGTATCCTGCATATGGATGTGTGATAATATGAAGTGAAATTATATATGAAGAAAGAGTCGGGTTAGATACAATCTCTCTGCCTCTCCCTCTCTCTCTCTCTCTCTCTCTCTCTCT
>JAECUM010018255.1:0-31513 GCA_016617855.1 Megalonaias nervosa
TATATATATCTTATGGCGAATAACAGTCCTTCAAGTGCACTGGATCCAGCAATGGGATCGTTTGTTTCAGGGAATGATTAAGATAAATGCAATAAACTGACAACGAACAGCAAGACTAGTTTCTAACCAGCCTAAGGGCTTTCTACTCAAAATGAGTCTTTTCCAAGGAAAATACAAAGCAGAGACAAGACAAACAAAATGAACAGAAAATGCGTTGAGGTTACAAAATTTAAGATGACTATATCTACAGGAATAACAGATTGAAAATTTGATGTTTCAGCTAGTTGGCTTCAACTTACTTCTTATGCTGAAAACTATTTTATATTGACCTAGAAATAGATGCGCCATATCTCCATCTGCTTTCATAAATAAATTTGCATAACGGCAAATTATATCCCGGATAGTTCATTGTTTTAGTAGTAATTATAGGCTACTGGGTCACTAATAAGCAACTTGAAAGAATTATTTAAAGTAAATTGTGCCGGCTGCAAGGAAAGGATGATTTTTGTGTGCATGGCTGTCTTTTTTTAGTTTTCTAGGTCTAAACCGCTTTGTTTCAATGTTTTAAAGCTCCAAATCAAGTAAGATTCTTTTCTGTCCTGTTTTCGGAACTTCATTTGGGGTTGTGAGCAATTTTAAGTTTTATATAACTAAACGTGTAGCCACGGGTAGAGAAGTATTCTGCAAATGGACTTAGGCACATCTTCTCTGTCATCCAATCAGATCTGTTAATTTGATAATTTTGTGTAACTATTCATTTTCTCCTACATACTGAAGGCTACAGATCTTACATGTGATGAGATAAATTACATTCTCTGTTTTGCACGTTCTGTTTGAATCATGTATCTGCACTTTTTTGCTAGTCGCTGTGCTAGAAAATGTGCTGGTTTCTGTCATATGATGACAGATTTTCCACCTGTTATCGCCACAGGGGCAAGATTTATTAGCGTGATCTTGGTTATTGATTGGCGTAACCTTCGCCTTGACTGGGATGTCTTTGAGGGTTTTTGGTCTTCGGTAGGCTAATACTGGTTTGTTCGAGACAATTAATTTATGTGTGTCACACGATTCCACGATAGGCAATGTTTCCGGATGATTTTACTTACTTTGGGGTTGTCTGGATGGTAGGTCAGGATAAATGGTATCCGATCAACCATTTCCTTCTCTCTATATTTTAGTAGGTCATTGCGGTTCGTTTGTTTAGTCTTTTTGGTTGCCTTCGCTATCAGGTCTTTCATATAACTCTTCTCATATTTTATGGAATGTTTCATCGTCGGAGCTGATTCTGTGTATGCTCAGTGTCTGGCTATAAGGGATATTCCAAATGCAGTGTTTCGGATTATTGTATTAATTATAACTCCCTTTCTGATAAAGAAAGACAATCTAATGTTTCACGCATATTCACAGATCAAATGCTTTGGTTATTATACGATATATTCGGTCTGATGATTTGGCTGTTATCCCTTATATCCACATACTGGCGTGGTGAAAGTTTTGAAGACTGAATATGTTTATAATGTCATATATATTTTTTCAGTATCCAAGAATTTCAGCAAGTTAGCATATTTCTTTAGCGAAGCCGTATCTATGATCTACTTTTATTTCTATAGCAGTATCAAAACTATAAGTGTATATCTATAGCCGTATCAATGCTATATTTTGTGTAAAACTCAACTTGTGATTACTAACGTTATCCTACCCCTACGCCACTTGGTAATAGGAGATGGGTAGCCATACCTCCTTCCCCACAGGACAGTATGAGATGCATACCTCCCCAACTTGACAATAGATCAATTAACTCTAGGAGAGTGCTACTTATATCCTTGTATCCCGACTGGACAATTGGAAGTGGTTACCCAGTTATACTGCACAATGCGTATATTTACACTCAGAATGTTACTACTTACATCCATGAATCCCCACAGGACAATTGGAGGTGGGTATCCAGTAACATTACATGTAATGAGGACTTGATTACCATCCTGGAACTTCGCAGGCATAGTATACAGAGCGACGAAGACCGGGGCAGCTGGAGTCAAGATGCTTTAAGGTTATATATATATATATATATATATATATATATATATATATATATATATATATATATATATATATATATATATTTTTGTTTGGTACAAGTATTGTTCTTCTTCGACAAAAGCATGTAAATTTTCTTATATTGCAATTATAGAAGAATCATGACATATCAAGGCCATTGGTACCACAAAATGTTTGTCTAACACCTGTTTTTCAAACTACATTGAAGGAATTCTACGTTTGAGGTTAGATAGGTGTATGTGATAGTTTGAGAAATGACCCATGATACTTTGAACCGACGTTCTAAAAAACACTTTAGTATGTATGGTTAACAGACGTATTTACCATGAACAGGAAACCATAGGCGTGTTTTACCTGTGCATATATCTGTTGTTGATGTGACAGTTTTTTTTTTGTCCACACAGCAGTCCACCATAGTGTGGGCGAGGATTGTCACATACTCTTTTTCTTGTATGCATTCCTGTCAGACACTGGTTCCATGGCAACCATGCCCCGCCCCGCCCCCCTCCGTCCACTGGAATGAATTCAAACACACAGTCCTGCACAAGTTTACGCGTTTGTAATGAATTTTTTACATATAATGCTTTTTATGGAAAATAGGTTAGATATATTTAATTCATATAGAGACCAAAGTATCAGAATTGTGAAGACTTTCTGTACAAAGATTACTTCTGAAATAGCACATTCGGCCTTTAAACATGACATGAATTTATTTATCGCATTCAGTGTTAGCTATTCGATCAATTTCGAAGTTCGGTCTAAGCAGTTAATCGACCTATATGTCAGATTTTAAGTATCACAGAGCGGCAGCGTATTGAGTCTACCCAGGTATTTCGAGACGAACTTAATTAACTTCCTTTTCCTGTCAGCGATATCACACACACGAACCTATATTCATCAGACTGAGTTTGCATTTTTGCTGCCGCAAATTTTGCACCCTATTTTTTAAAGATGAATATTAGTTAAAATAAGTGTTTTTGCGTAAGAATTAAATATACCATAATTCAGTAAATACATTATCCTTCATACGTAATTTATTCAAACTCCATACAGGATTCATTTTGGTCAGTAAAAATCTTTTTATGTCGGTGACTGATTAGAGGAAAAGAAATATAGCAAAAGATAAGTTACTATATACCCAATATTTTAATACTATCAATGCTGTATTGTTTTTTCTTAAATGATCTAAGCTGCTGGGTAGCATTTTCTTTTACAATCCTGTCAAGGTATTGAATAGTTTTGAACATGGTATTTAAGATTGGTTTTACGTTTCCAGGTTTACCTAGAACTAAAGAGATTATGCCCCCCCCCCCCCACCCCATTCTCGTTTTCCTCTAAGAACTGTGTGTCTTTGGTTGGAGATTTGTTTTTCATTGTTAGACTGAATTTGGAGTCGTGTAAATCTTTAGCGCTTTCTCCATTCATCTTATCTAGTCATTTACTGATTCGCTATCGTATGCGCCTGTGGAAAGTCCAGGAATATTCAAGGTTCCTCCACTATCCAACCAGAGCACAAGCGAGTTATTCTAGTCAGGGCCTCTAAACGGTGTCGATTGGATATTAGGCCAACTGGCATACACATGCAGCGAAATTAGGATGATCTTAACCTCAAGTCTGCAGGATTGACCCGCTGTAACTGGGTTCGGGAAAAAATAGAAATCTGGCTTCGTTGACGAAATTGTAATCATCGTGCCGACACTTTCGGTTGTATATACAACACACTGGATCATAGCATTGATTTTGCGAAGAATCGGAAGTGCCACAGAATTCATCATCGGTGTTGAATATTTGTTATCGATATCTTTAATGACTTCATGCATCTATGCGCAAAATGTACCTGGGCCCATAATGATGTTTGTGAAAAATCGTTGACAAACCGATGTTGCGTTATTGCAAAAGTTATCCATAGTGTGGCCAGAGCATGGCTGGCCAAGCAATTTTTGTGTCGGAATTATTTACTCGCCAAAGGAAAATATTTCATGAATGGATTGATGTTTCGACACCCAACGAGGTTCACGAGGCTGACATTTAGTTTCCATTAAATGATCAATATTCACCGTTGTAGATGTTTCTAGTCGATACAAGGAACCCGAACCCAAAAAAGTCTAAAGATTCAACAACTGTCGCAAATGCGTTGAAATGTATCTACATTACAAACATTTCTACAGTTGGACCCGGGCAAAGAAATTTTTGGCGAAATACCATGTGCGGGTTTGCCGTAGACATGCCGATATTCACAGCGATCATGCCATTGTGCAAAGATTTAACCGTACACTTGTGGAGTGATTATTCGGACATCAGTACTTGTATGGATTGTTGGTATACAATCGGGCTCGAGTGTAGGTTAGTCGGCTTTGTTCAGTCATAGCAGCGTTGAACAAATAAATTACACACACTACCGGGTTGACTGCTTACGCGTAAGTGGTGATCATAAAGTGGTCATCGGTTCCCGCAGTAAGGTTGTTGACGAGGCTGGAACTGAGAAACTGCAGCAAATCAATTAAATGAAGCTGTCCTGGTGGGAACTTCATGTATTTTTCCATGTTATTGAGAGTGAGAACAATTCCCTCGCTCGACGAGGTTGCAATTACATGTATGATTAAATGACCTTCATACCGGTGTAAGGTATGAAGCACAATCGGAATTCTTATTTGGTTCGAGTACATCCTCAGCTGTTGTTACATGCGCTGTGCGCGGTTACTCTGTATGCGAAAGTGATATGGCAGTGATCGCGAGCTTTATCATCAGTGGAACAGATCGAACAATGTGTCAGTGATGAAAACTCGCGTATGTCATCACAGGGCATGATCATTTCTTCTGTCGAGGAAATATGATGTCTGATCCAGTTAACTGTAACCTCGGGCAAGAACCCTTTCCGGAGTATGGCACTAACGGTGTAGTTTGTTCATCACATCTGACAACAGAGCAGCAAATTTCGTATCGGATTTGATTAACAACTTATGTCGTACTAGATGCTGTTACTGCGGCTTCCATGAGAAGATATAATCTTACAACTATATGGTCTTAAATTAGTAATAGCAAAGAGCGAAATTCAACAAGTTTTGTTCTTGGATGAGTTCACAATAATCCCAGCATTTTGACATAGTCCGAAAATGTTACTGAGCACTTTGTAATTCTAATTCCAGTGAATAATTTAAATAAATAAATCCTTTCAAAAATTAATAGAAATACAACTTAAATTGATTCTACTAAGACTAAAGTTAAGATACAGAACGAGTAGTCCTGAAGTAAACGACATTTATATAAAATTATAAGATACAATAATAGAACCAGAATGATGACATTTTCCCATCAAATTCGTATACAACTTGCTTCTAGAACATTCTTAATTTCTAAAAAATGGACCTTGAACACAGTGTCTGTAAGCATGTTTACCTCCAAATAATACTGATCTTAAAATATGATCTACAATCATAGACAAGAATGAGCTATGTAATACGTTGTTTATAAAAAGGACATTACTCAGGTCGGAGGAACTCCTAACCTCAATTGTGGACAAAAGTAAATCGCACAAAACAAATTAAATTTACATAGCATATAATCATGGAAAGAAAGCCAACACACAATTTAAATTAAATATACACAACAAGATATATTCAAAGTCAGCGTAAATAATATATATTACTCTCATCTCCGTTGTACCGCAGCATATTTTAAAATATTTTACCAGGTTCCGGCATAATCACACACTGCAGCTTCTTACTGACTGCCCTGTAGCTAAGGTGATGGTCATCAAGCAGCTGTTGGCTGTTAAATACGTGCACGCATCGTCGATATGGAACTTTCGAGTCTTATGCTTGCTGTCCCGGCAAACCATTCGCTTTCTCTTCTTTTCTGCTTCTACCTGATTTGGTGTTTGAGAGAGCATACTCCAGAGGATAGTATATGGTTTTACGACCACGAATGTACGGTCTATCGTACTGATGATGATGTATAATGTTATATCAGCTCTCCTACATTAACAGAAGCATCTTCCCAATTCCAACCGAATATGTGAATTTCTCCATGAAGGCGTCAGACGCTTAATATTCGGTTGCTACGTAACATGCCCACTCGTAGACAACCTTTCCTTGTACGTTTGTATCAAAAACTGCTAAACGACTTGTTACGCTCATATATGTCTGCCATTGTGTCTGGTTCTTCATGGTCAAGTATATCTTGGTAATCATCACGTAGGACATGTCTTTCTTCTGCGTCGTTGAAAATTTGCTTTCCTATTTCTTCTCAGTTTCAGTGACTACTGAAGGCATCTGCATATTTTATGCTTAAGGCATTTCCCTGATTACGGTAATCGTTGCTGTCGTCACTGTCTTCAATGGACGGTTAGCTGCCTACGCTAGACTCTTCTTTGTCTTCAGTGGGGGACTCAATTAACGTCAGCAACTTCACAAATTCATATAAAATATCATGCAATAACTTTTGTGACTCTATCTTATATTATTCACAAAGTTTTCTTTATGCTCGTGCCAACGCGATCCCTAACCCGGCTAATTTATCAAGACGGTCCGGATATTTATTTAAAAACATTAATATAGTATAATTTGATCTTCTTTGATAAATCGAGGAAACGCATTTAGGCTAAACAATAATTTATTCTCTTCTGTGAGGATACAAGCGTACAGTTGGACGGGTAATGTAATTCATCCGTTAGCCACAAACATACATTCTTTAATGTGTGTGTGTGTGTGTGTGTGTGTGTGTGATTTAGATTTTTAACGTCGCTTTAACGGACTCTCGAACCACTAGGCCACCGAAGCGGTCATTCTTTAATAATCCTGTGTGTCCAACTTTGAGGCTTTTATCCAATTATCGAAAAGTGAATCACTTACGTACGTATATATACGTCAACATGTTAGGATATTTTAGAGGAAAGTTTTGAATTTAATTTTAGTGATATAAACGATTTACATGAACCATGGTGGCATGAGAACTTTCATAAATTTAGTGAATGTTACGGAAAAGTGGGTTCTAATAAGAATAAAACAGACCATATATGTTCTTGCATATTTCAAAGGTAATTGTTAACTACCTTAAATTATGTTGACAAATAATCATTTGCATAATTTGGTCTGCATTTGTATAACAAGTAGTTCAAGAATTCGGTAAGAAAGTAATTTGGTCAAATGTAAATGCTGCCCATACGTACCGGACCTGAGCACATTACAAATGAAAGGGACTGATACGCAACGCATACAGCTGATAGAACAACGAGGCTAATTACTTACCTGTATAGTGCACGGTCAATGCATTATTTGCATGATATGTTAGGGATATATATATATATATATATATATATATATATATATATATATATATATATATATATATATATATATTCCCTAAAATAAGAGAAAGTAAAAACAATGAATGCCGGTACAAAGATTGGAAATAATAATAATAATAATAATAATAATACTAAAAATAACATTCAGCCTAATAATTGCTGCCACCTCTTCCATGGCAATTTCTTCAGTCACCCCTCACATGGCCATTTCCTCAAGTAGGAAGATACCTTGTACGTTTAAATTAATCAACGTTTGACCTATTATTTGGTTTAAAAGAGAGAGATTACACTGTTTGACGTGGAGTACATATTTAATTTTTAAGTCACTTACTTGGACAATGGCCGGAGGTTACAACGTTGCCTTTCTACAACGTCAAGTGGGAAAACGTTTGTACGCTGATCAATTCATTGCATTCGCGCGTGCGGAACTGGTAATCATCCCCACAGGTGGTGCTACAAACCGTCCAATCGGTCCTTTCTGAACAAGCTCTTTTAACACATATGAAAATAATATCAATATATTAAATAATATTATCCTAAATGGATGCAGCACGTCTAATATATATATATATATATATATATATATATATATATATATATATATATAACAGCTTCCGATTTCATTCGAGTTTTTCCATTTAATCAAATCAGGCCTCTGCTGTGGGCTAAAATCTCTTAACCCAAAGTAGTAAAGGCACATAATGAGAATCTTTGAAGAGCTTTTGACCAATAGCTGATCTATAACTATTCAATAGCTTTACTGTCGGTTGGAGAAGCCAGGCAGGTTTTAAATAAGCCAAAATTTGGCTAAGGATTCCTGTTGCCATGCTCAGTGAGGCTGGTTCACAACTAATGTCCTTTTAGCAAAATTTAGCTATTTCCTACAAAGTTGTTCTTCACACTCTTAGGTAGAGACCAAATCTGGGATAAATGTATGTTTAGCCAAAATTTGGCTAGTGTCTTTTAGTATAACCCACATATACAGTTGCAAAAGACCAAAATCTACGTAACTATGATTAGCCCAATTTGGCTAACTGCAACATTGTCCCTTTCCATAATGTACTGTACGACTTTTAGACAGAAACCAAATTTTGGATTAATGTATCCTTAGCCAAAATTTAGCTAGTGTCAGCAACAGCTTTTAGTACAAGCTGCATGTGTGGCTGTTAGAACTGAAAAGCTTAAAAACTGTATAATTAGCCAAATTTGGCTATCCACCTCAGTGTCTCATACTATAATGTACATGTATGACCTTTAGGCAGACACCAATTTTTAAGAACTATATGTTTAGCAAATATTTGTTTAATAACCGCAAGAACTATTATTATAAGCTGAAAGTGTGGATCAAAGAAATAAAATATATTTTGGATAGGTGGATGATCAGCCAACGTTTGGAAGAATTGAAATAAAATGTTGTAATAATAAAAAAATAATGTTACTGTATTTCTTAACAAGTGTTTATACAGTAGACTCATGCTGAAGGGCACCCTTTTAATTATAAGTGGAGTTTGGTAATAAATAGTCAAAACCTGGTTTAGTGGCCACCTGCTTATAAAAATCATCCTTTCCCCTCTCAATTTGCTATCAAGTTTGCCTGTAGATGTTGACCACCTGATCAGTGACCACTGTTTTTGCTCCCATGGATTCTTGTGTGCCGTGCCCATGATTATCTAAGCATTTTTCTTTCCCCATCACTGAACTACTCAACCGCACTTAATAAGACATACTTGTAATCTCAACTGCCTAACTGATTTCAACAACTGCCTCTAATTACATTTATTGCATATATGGTTCAGGCTATTGCACTCATGCAATGTTCTATGTCTTACTAATCTGTTATCAATCCCTTTACCTATCCATCCACTTATATGTACTTGGCCAACTATTGTTTCTTTTCTTTCTCTCTATCTGCTGCCTTCATCTCACATTTCCTCTGTCTCTCATTCTGTTGTTTCATGCCTTTCTCTTAAATTCTTGCACATTACATTCATCTGTGTATAAGGCCACCTATAAAGAACACATATGTGATCCTTGTGTTGGACTACTCATGTTGCATGCCATTTTAAAATGTATATAATAGAGCACAGAACTTAACAGTGTAACATTCAAATTTAATGAATGGCAGAATACCAAACCATCCCAGTAATTTTTATAAGGCTAGTATTTTTAGATAAATTCATGAGGTAAATTATCTATTTTACCTCCGCCCACCACCATTCCATTTTAATGTGTGCCAACCCTATTGTTCATAAATGTGCAATCAGAATACTGTCTAGTGAATACACATTTTCTGAGCTATAATCCAGAGGAAATGAATAGAGAATCAAAATGATAATACCATATTGCTATTAAATACCCATATTTTTAACGATAATACCACATGACCTTTAGATATCCTTATTGTAAATGTAAATTTAGAACTTTCTGAAATTGTATTATTTCAAGTAGTGCTTTGTTAAATTTTTCCATAAAATGATGTCATGACATAACTTGTACACATTTAAAATTCAGTACACTTGACCAGTGGGTTTCGTGTATATAAATTTTTTTAAGGAATAACTTAATTGGCTTTGACCTCCAGTGAACCATAAACCTTTGCAGCACAGAAATAAAGTACAGGTAACATGTATAATCTGTTCAGCCAACAACTTGCCTATGCAATAAGAATGTAAATGAATGAAGGAAAATCTTGCAGTTGATATTGTGTCTTTATTTGAATATTTCATAAAAAGGGATAGGTGGCACATATTGGATGATAGTACTTAGGTCAGATAGAGTAATAGGAAGCATATTATCAAGTATGTAATCCATTTTATTTTTAAATCTGACATCACATAAGAGATGTGACTGAAGCTTTAAATATAACAGTAAACACAAACATAATGAATTTTTGTTTCAAGTTCAAATGTACATGTTCATAATTATGTAAAACTTTGTTTCTATATAATGATATTTTGTAACATATTTAAATGTTAACCAAGTTTTAACAAGATATATTCCATATATTATCTGCATAAAATATTCCACTTCAAAGATTGCCTGACATTCAACTTTGGTGATTTAAAGGCAAGTGGTTAAATGTATAAACTTCTACACACTCTAAAAGACATGTCTTCTATTATAATTAAAAAATAATTGATGTGACCTAGTGACTACACAGAGATGCTGTTTTACCCATTAATAACCAGTCAGTTCTAGTATAATGTTTCTTTGATAATAATCACCCGATCATAATACTGTAGGAGAACTATTACTACCAGTCAAATCCAGTACTCCCAGAGTAAAACTCGTTAGCTACAAGGAGGGAGTATGCAGTAAGTAGGCAGGTCTTACTTGAGAGAGCAACCAATGAATCTCTTGAGAGTGGTTCAGTAATTCATACCTGTGCTTAACTTTTAATGTGTATTGCAATTGCTTCCTTTATTTATTCTTGTTCCTTTTCCATAACAGATATTTGGTTGTTTACTATCTTTAGTTTAAACTTGGTGATCAATAAAAAATTTCATTGATTTTCTGGATATCTTTCATATTTAATGTTGTTTCTAAACCATCAGCAAACTGAAATTTAAAATTTCCATGCTCAGGTTTCCCTAATGGCTTTTTGCAGTATATCATATCTTGACCCTCCAGTAGTCCCATGTAGATTGCACCAGTATTGTACTCCACCAGCCCAATAGTTTTTGGTGAGATTACCTACAAAGAAAATCATAATTGACAAAGCATTTTCTTTTTTCCCATTGGGACTGAAAATAAATTATTTAGTAACTAATTGTACATTATTATGACTTGCGGATTTATGTCACTTTATAAATACAACTGTTTTCATAAAAGAAAGTCTACTGACTTTTATGTCCAGATTTCTTAAATATGTTGTTGGTACCTGAAATGAATGGTCTTGTGCTGATGATAATAAAGGAGTCAATAAAGGGTATATGATCACATCATACCATCAGTATTATTCAAGTTTTATCATATCCTTAGCACTAAATAATCTTTTATTATTGGTATTGGGTATTAATAAATTGTATTCAACATAGAACTAGTGACAGAAGAAAAAGTGTATTATCTTCATTTGCAATCACAGAATGATAAGAAAGCACATAAATCACAATTTAATAAGTACACAAGCTTAAGAAAACAACTGTGTTGCAGAATGACATTACAATTTGGAATTGAAGTCAGTCACTTCTAAATCATATTGGCTCCACCAGAAAACCCAAAGCAACCAAATCTCTTATCTTGCATTTTAGCATGTATCCATCTTTGCTGATCAGTAACGCTTTGTGTCTAATAAACAACTGAATAGAGTATTTCCTGACAAAACTCATATGTAAGCTACGTATGTACAACAAACAAATCAATACCTAATCAGAAATGTTTCCATTTTGTAATACACTGCATTATTATGAACTCTGTAATATTTAATAATTTATAATAAGATTTCAAACAACCTTTTGAAATTAGTCTCATTGATATAAAACAACGGTTATTATGGTAACTGCTGTTGTTGCTGCTGATATTGTTGTTTCTAAGTAACGATATTAATAAACCTCAAAAAATCTGTATATTCATATTGCTGTGAAAATGATGACAAATATATGTCTGCTGCAAAGGAAGTTGAACTGTTGACTATCTAAACTACTCACATGCTGTTTTGGTTCCAGTTTCTTATCTTTAGTTCTTTGGCATGTATTTTGTTCTGCCTCATTCTTCCTTTCCACTGCAGTTTTCTATACAATAATTTATACATTTATGGAAATAAGAATAATATATAAATGAAAATAATGAATCACATTCTTTAGCATACCAGATATTACTGTCATATTATTTAACTACTCTTAGATATAAGAAAACCCTCAACTCATCTTAAAAGCACTACAAGATAATGAATTTACATTTCTTAATTTACATTAATCAATCATTTGATCATTTAAATGAAGTTTAATACATAATGATAACATAAGAGGTCAATGACATTTATAGATTCCTTTCGCATATAGTTTGGTCTCATGACCCCTTATCTCGGCTCACCTTTACTGCCATGTCAGCCGATGGTAAACGTTGCCTGCTGCCCATCTTATGTTGTCTATTTCAAGCAAATAAGTTATTTACTGAATCAAGTGATCAATATTTGATGTAGAATGTCAGGCAATGATACCAACTAAAAATGTAACAATATATTTCAACAAATATGAATGAAGTATGTCATTCAATTTACCTATACATAACAAATGTATTTTATAACACAAAGAATAAAATCTTACCTCCACTGTCATACCCTCCACAGAAAAGGGCAAAGTTTTAATCTCCTCTTCTGAAAAATACTCATGAATTCTTGGGCTCTGAAGTGAAAACCAAATCAAATTAACTTACCATATATGCCCATCTACAAAATTTTATTCAAGTATTTTCTTAATTTACTCTCAATAATTACTTTATTACAGAATGAAATGAACACTTGAATGTCAATACTGGTTAAAATCTAGTACTGTCCTAACTTCCTTTTCATATTGTGTATCTGTTACATCTACTGTATCTCATTCTGAATAGTTCAGTTGCATAGAGCTATAATTGCTCATCCATCAGTTATCTTTATTGCATTGTTTAAAGTAAATCAAACTGACGTGGATCAAGGCTGCACATGCAATATGAATATATTTTGACATCTGTGCAGTAAAACTCTGGACCCATAAACCATGTCTAACACTTATATGCATGTGAAAATATCATGACAAAGAAAGCATGACCGAAAGTTTTAGCTTGAATGACACATGCTGTGCTTTGTTTGATAACATTTTCAAATATTAGAAGAATAAAAATTTATTTGAGAAATATTATATATAACTGTTTCTCCTCACCACAAATTTAACTCAGTGTTATGCCATTGACAAACTACAACAAAGCTAGAGCTAGTTAATAAAATGAGTTATATCCTCATCTAGCTCCAAGGAAAGTGTCTGTGTGTGTGATTTAGATTTTTAAGGAAAGTGTCAATAATGATAAAATAATATGGTCATCCAGACATGTAAAAGTAAATTATGGGTAATATTTATTAATTTATTGAAAACTATGTAGGACAAATGTGAGGTTACTTAGTTTTTAACATAACTGTTACAAGGTAATTTCTATTTTTGTGTGTAAGTGTGTGATTTTGATTTTTAATGTAGCTTTAACGATTTTTCAGTCATATCCCTACGATGTCTGCAGTGTGGCAGTTTATAGTGATGTCTAGCACTGGGGCATCATGCCACAGACATGTAGCATGATGTCCCACCCAGTCACATTATCCTGACACCAGGCTAACCAGTCCTAACACTAACCTCTTAATGCTGAGAGCTAAGCGAGGCAGCTGTTAGTACCATTTTTGTAAATCTTTGGTATGATTCGGCCAGGGATTGAACCCACGACCTCCCGCATCCATGGCGGACGCTCTAAGCCCTAGGCCACTGGAGCAGTCAATTTCTGTTTGATCAGTGATATAAATCTGCCATCTATAAAAACAGGACCTTGGTGATAAAGTAGATTAGACATCCTGGCCAATCACTTGGAAGTTGATGTCCAATTACAAACAAAAATATATCATCAAAAAAGTATTAGGATAAAGCTGAATTTTAAGATGATCCCAAAACTTGCTGGTACTGAACTGTTACAATTTACTAAATTGATATACAATAAAAACCCTTGGGACCCAAATTTTTATTGGTTTTGAAATGTTAATTGTTTACTGAGGTTTTAACAGATGTGAAAAAAGTGTCAGAGTGTTCATGTGACAAGACAAAGCAAGAAGATGCAATTATGACAACATCAGCCTATATTTGTAAGAGTGCACAAAATTAAGAAAGCTGTTTTTTGTTTATTTTATGTTAAATATATACATTTAATGAATCAGAATTATCCTCAACAGGAATGTCATTATCAAAATTAGATAGGTGCTCAGGGTTGCTGTTTAGTCATAATTCAGAAGCCAGTCAAGCTAAGGGAATAGCAGCTTCATCATCATCCTCACTGACATTATCATTTTCTGCATTAATATGGAAGCCAACACTTATAAAATACTTCTTTGTCAGTCTCCATCGACAAATCATCAAATGCGAGGCCACATGCCAGATTATACAAGACCTCGTATTTAATTTAATCTACATGCAAACAGTGTTATATTGATCATGTATACAAATGAATAGCATCATTTAGAATTAGGTATTCAGCAGAAAAAACAATGTTTTTTCTCAAATGGCTTACCTACAAGCATTTAATTATTAGTACACGTAATCAACCTTAAATGTTCACTCTTTTGTATGGTGCAAAGACTTGAGATTGGTCTATTATCAGCCCTAATTTGTGCTGGTGGGTATTTTCAGTATTGTTTAATCTCACTTCCTGCTGGAACATTTGCAAGTTATTTGTCTCACAGAGTAGGCTACGATAGTACCAGTTAACCTTAATTAATCTGTTTCAGCATGTGTTAGGAATTTAGCAGCTAAAATATATTTCCATTTTTCAATTGAGTTTCACATTTAAGGAGTTTTTAAAGTGTAAAATTGAAATTAAAATCAACGTGTGTTTCTGTATTTAGAGTTGGGGTGTATGGTTTCCTCAGGAAAATGATGATATTAAAGAAGGAAAAAATTACGACTAAATCAGTTAGGTCCTGTGGGGATTCTGGCAGACTGATGATTTGATTTAGAGAAGTATCACAGCATTTTGATAATGATCAGTCTGACACACCTTCTTACAAGTTTCAAAGCCTCATTCAGTTTTTCATTTTCTTTTCTATGTTCTTGAAGAGCAAAATCATAGTTACCCAGCTTCATTCCCAGAACCTGTAATTGAGAAAATACTCTGTTAAAGTAAAATATAATTTTCCTGGAAGTGTCTGGAACATTTATTGATATCCTGACAGCAGCACATTTTATTTAGTCACCTATTGGCATAATGAAATCCATATAAAGCAGATAGTGGCCACACAAATTGTCCCATATGAACAATCCTTTATTTATCGACTGAATAAGAAAAATAAATTTAAAACAGGTTTTATAAATGCTGCTCAAAAGCAAATTTATGGCAACATGGAAAATGCATGTTAATACTGGTTCACAATCAAACCATGACTGAGTCATATTGTTCTGCACAAGTTCTCTGTATATTCTCAGGAATCAGTGATCTACAGATAATCACATACTTACCAATTAGTTTATCAGTTATTTAATTAACCACTAGCAGATTGCATTAATTTCAGCTTGTAGTTTTGCTTGCCACACACATTTGAGTTTCCGAATGCACACCTTTAAAACTGTTATTACAAATCTTTATTGTATAAAGTTTACTACTAAACTTACGTACCGGTAAAATGGTAAGCTTGTGTCCATATACACTCGTGACAAAGCTTTTCCTGGATCGTATATTTATCCACCTGCAACCACCACTAACTCTTATTCACTATTCTGCTTCTGATTAATATATCAATGTCAAATAACAACATTTAAACAGTAACAATTTTGGATCACAATAAAATTAACTTCACAGTGACAAAAATTGGCAATCATAATTACACAGCACATTTTCTTCAGAAATAAAAGAATTGCAGCTGGAAATCAGCATGTAAGTAATCCCCGCATGAAGAATAAGTGAAAGAGACATATATAGTTTCCTTAAATGATGTTATCTGTTATAAATAATCATTCTTCATCACTGACATTTTTGCTATCAGGTTACAAATAAAAATTATATCATTGATGAAATGTGAAAAATTTATAATTCAATGGAGTTTGGAGACATGCCAATGGCTCCACCCATGAAAAGAGTTATGCAGCTTGTTCACATCAAGTAAAAAATATACTAATCATGAATTGTCTAGTTCGATGTAAGGAAAAAGTCAGTCCACAATTTTTAAACAAAACAAGAGAGTTCTCAAGGTATATGTACAAAAGAGAATTTAACATGCTTTTGTTAATTACCTTTATACATGTTTCGTCACTACTAAGTCCACATTCATCAACTGCTCCAAACTTATAATTTATATCTGGATCTATAAGTAAGTATATAATAGCATCTTCAATTATAAACTTATACATACACTATCTGAAAATTTCTGTTAAATCACCCTTTTGTCTCTCTTAATCTCTTTCATGCATATATTTCATGTGATAAAATCATGAGATTGATTTAAATCTAGAATGTCGACAAAATGTCAAAGTCCAATTTAAATGGACACAAGTAATTTTAAGTCAAATTTAAAACCGAAGACTATGATTTAACGTGTGCATAACTTTTATCTTTTTATAATTGACAAAATGCTTCTTTAGCAGATCTGAATTCATAATTTCTTGTGATGTATAGTCATGTTTGAGATGAGAAATCTGAATACACTATATTTGATGGATGTGAATGACAGATCAAAGTTTCTGACAAACACATACTGTGAGCAACTGGTAATCAATCATAGGATATTTAAATCTTGTTATATTAAATTAGTTTTGATTAGTTTTTTTATTTAAGTATCAAAAATAATTATCTTAACAATGTAAACTTCAAAGGTGATCAAGTTCACACAATATTTGGAGGGTGTGTGTGACTATTAATATAGGTGTCACCAACTAAGATTGTTATAACCTGATTCTTTGGGAACTGTACCTAGTCACAGTCAGCAAGTTAATGGCAGCTTGATTCTCTAGTGAACAGTGGTGCAATCAATTTCAGAGATTGGCTTCTCAGTCAAGATATTTGCTCGCTACTGGCCATGAATGAATTTGCATGCTGAATTTTTCTGGCTCACAAATTTGCATATTAATGTAAAAATGTATGATATATGAGATTTGGTCAAAAACTTAATATTTCTTGAAAATGTTTTCAGCAGAGGTTAGAACTGCTGCATATGTAACTAGTCAATAAATCACAGAATATAATTCTGTCATTATTGCATGTGAGGATACACATTGCCATTTTGAATATTTTCTGCCATGGTTAAATTTAATCCCAATTCCTGTTAATCTGCATTTTTAACGGCAATACATATCCATAGAAAAACTTATTTTGTTCTACAAAATTCATTAACTTTACACAATATTTTGCCATCTCCCTAACTAGAATCTGGAAAAAAACACCCATTGGTAAGATTGTCTGGTAAAATATAGAAATATACTTACATTTCACTTTTACATAGGTATCAATATATATGCCATCAAGATTTATGCAAATCTTTCCTTGTCCACTGAGAGTCAAAGACCATGTGCTGAAGGAGAGCAGATCCTTTGTGTAGTTATAACAGCTATCAGACCCTACAAAAATGATATATGTTAATGTGTCTATTAATAACAGCTTTAGGAATGTTCCTTTCTCTTTACATCACAATTATTATTATTATTATTATTATTATTATTATTATTATTATTATTATTATTAAGAAGAAGAAGAAGAAGAAATGAAGAAAAAACATGCTTAATACATAACCATGTCAGTTCCGTGGAAGAAACCTGCTAATTTTACTAACATATTGTGGATCTTGTATCAATTAGAAATGTATTTATGGAGCTGAAATGGCCCACTACAGTGCAAAAAAATCTGGCTGGTTGTTTGATTATTGCATTGTTTCATTGTGCATCTATGCTGGAATAATAATTCTCATTTGCAGAAAATTAAACTTTTCACTGAAATTTCAAAATGAAAGATCATGCATTCTTTAATTTGCTTGTTTCTATGACACATATGTAAAAAAACTTTATTTCAAAATTGTTTCAGGTAGAAATATAGAAATTAGTTTAGTAATTTCCATTTTCTATGTAAAGGTATTTAATCATGAAATGTTTCAATTGATACATTTTGAGAAATTCTGTTGTCTATATCATTCATTAAATAGTATAAAATGTACTTACTCTCCTGTCACACCAGCCTCTACTGTCTCATCATCATTCTCTACTTCCTCTTCTTCATGAAAATCATAAACTGATGACGTTCTTAAACTGTATTTCTTCCTGGCTGAAGTATGAGCTACTAAGCTGGCATTTGCTAGGTGGGCATACAATATTCAACCTCTCAAAGCCATGCCTTAGTCCAGTGAAATTCTGTACAGACCTATATAGAAGTTCTGACCTTTGATCTTGGAGCTGGATCACATGGCCTATTACTCTGGCTTTTGATACTAATGATGATGAATTTGAGCTGTTGAAACTATGCTGATTGGATTATCAGTGATGATTTGTTGGATGATGTATTGCTTGGTACAAGATACTGAGTATTGTAAAACAAATTAAATAATACTGAAGTGCCCAAAGTCAAAGTGTTGATCTCGCAATGTGCAGGAATTATAACCATGTACAAATCATTTCCAAAAATCCTTTTATCTAATTATAAGACAACATCAATCTGTAAAAAAAAAATTGTTAGCTTATTCCACTTTTCTTTTCTTAAATGGCAAGTTTCATAGATGGTGTAACAGCCTATTCTTCCACCCCAACTCCTTAACTATTTCTTGCCCCCTCCCTTACAACCCATTAGTTTCCCCCTCTAGTTATTCCCCCCTCCCCTCAAATAATCAGTTTCTTTTCAATAATGGACTCTTTGGTAAAAAGCTGACTGCCACATGTATATATGTAATGAGCCAGTTAACAAATGGGGAAGGGGGAAGAGTCAGCTATCTTATTCTTTTCCCCCTTCAACCAATTAATTTCTTTTCATTAATGTGAAATATCAAAATATAATAGATCCCTTAACAAATGGGGGGACAGAATCAGCTAGCTGATTCTTTTCCTACTACAAACTATTGGTTCCTTATTATGAATTGTCTCTTTGGTATTAAACATAAGAAAATACCATAGATGTAACAGGTCATACAATAAATTGGGGGGTGGGGGTGGGGGACAGAATCAACTAACTGATTATTTCTGCCAACAGCAATTTGTTTCTTTTCATTAATGGACTCTTTCCTGATCTTCATAAAGCCCACAGTTGAAATATAATGCAGGTGATGGTTCACTTTACAAAATCTCACATATGGTTATTTCAAATGAACCTTTACAGGTAAGAGAGGTTACAATTTCGGACTAATAGCATTTCAAAAGTCACTTGCATGGTATAAGACACAACTATTAAAGAATCTTCCAGGTTCTTCTTAGCAAACTAACACTGCATTAAAATGGGGACCACTCCTATGACCTAAGTGGTTAGTGTATCCACCTGTGATGTGGGAGGTTGTGGGTCGAACCCCGGCTGAGTCATACCAAAGACTTATAAAAATGGTACTAGCATCTGCCTCACTTGGTGCTGAGCATTAAGAGGTTAGTGCTAAGACTGGTCGGCCTGGTGTCAGGATAATGTGACTGGGTGGGACATGATGCAACATGCCTGCAGGATGATGCCTCAGTGCTGGACATCACTATAAACTGCCACACTGCAGACATTACAGTAATATGACTCAAAGCTACATTAACAATCCAAAACACACACACACACACACACACACACACACACACACACACACACACACACACATTCAAATGGTCATTTGCAAGGTTTTGTAAATAAATTCTAGAGTGAGTGAAAGTGTCCAAGGAAAAATATGCTGGGTACCTCAACCAATCATACTGGATAACTCCTTTGGAATTGGATCCACTAGTACTATACACATAAATGTCAGTAGACAACAGTGATGTTGCACTCATAATCTTGGCATCAGTTGCCCACGCGGTATTTGACTCCATATGACTGTCCTGTAAATACTTATTTACATTGTTGTTGTGGTAATTGCTAAGCGTTTTAGTAACCATTGTGGAGCGCATATGCCTGACAATACTATTTCAGCAAATTTTGTAGCTGTCTTCACTTATTGAAATTGCAAAGCTTATAGCTCAGAACATACAATTGCCATCACCTCATACAATTTGCAGTGGATGACAGAGGAGAGAAGACAGAGAGAGAGAGAGAGAGAGAGGAAGCAATAGAGAAAGACCGATATAGGAAAAGAGAAGAAGACAGAGAAGATAGATATAAACAGAGAGGAAGTAAGTAGAACATAAGAGGAAGACAAAGACAGAAAAAGAAGAAGACAGGAAGAAAAGAGAGGGAAAGACAGACAAGAGAGAGAGAGAGAGAGAGAGAGAGAGAGAGAGAGAGAGAGAGAGAGAGAGAGGAAGAACGACAGAAAAAGAGAGTGAGATAACAGAAAGGGAAAAATGTCAAGAGAGATTCACAAAGACAAAGAAGGAGAGAGAAAGAGAGAGAAAATCAGAGAGAAAAAGAGAGTGAAAAATAGAAAGATTAATTAACTTTACAAAAATAAAACCATGGGGACAATCATATTTCTTCCAGGTGAGAATTTAAAATAGTTATATTTCCTTATTTTATATTCTAATTATATATAAAATCCAAAGTAATAAAAACATATAAACCCTCTTGATGACAAAAGGGCATCAATATTTTTTTTTGTTAATTTGGTTCTAACATTAAAATTTAATTTAATATGGTTGGTTTTAAAAACAAATATTCATTTGCATGGGTTAATCAGTTCTTAGTAAATTCTTAAAATAGTTAGTATCTATTTTATAAATCTCCATTTTTCATTTATTTTAGGTATAACACGTGTAGTTGGAGGGGGAAAGAATTGGCTAGCCAGTTGTTTTGGAGGGGGAGAAAGAATAACCTAGATAATTCTTTCCTCAGGAGAAAAACATTCAGCTGAAGGAGGAAAACATTTGCTGGCTGATTCTTTCCCTGCGGGGAAAAAAATCAGCTGGCCAATGTTTTTCCCAGGAAATCTTTCAGAGGATGGTAAATTTGACTATTACATCTGATCATCATGATACATATGTAAGACTAGTGAATTTATAAAAGCAGGCTGGTTTCCTAATGTTTTTGTAAGTACATGGTCTCGAACTGAAGATTTCCAAAAAATTATTGCTAAAAATAGTTATGTAAGGGGGAAATCATGTATATTTTGGCATGGTTAACAAGTGTTATCTTCCTTGTTCAACTAGAATGAAAGATTAATAGTAAATACGTTATTTTAGAAACGATTTAGTAAAGTTAAATATCGACCCTACAATAATAATAGTTTTGACAGAAAAAAAATCCTTGAAACGTTAGCTTATCTGAAATATTTTGCAAACTAAACAGTTTGTGGACAGAAGTAACCTTTTTATTACATCTTGTTATTGCTAAACAAGGAAGTAAATACTCACCTTTATAATTACTAATTAAACAATTATTTAGTTGAAAAGGATAGAAAGGATTTACACAAAATATTTGAAAGTCAAATTCCTTTGCAGCTTTTATGTCTTCGTGACATTTACAAATTTTATACATATTGACATAGTGAATTAAATTTAATTTATTCATCCATTAATGAAAGTAATTTTGTGAAGTTAATGATCATTCATTAATATGTGTGCTTATCAGTATATATATATAATTAAATTATGTAGCCACAGATGTGATATTCTTAGAAAAATGTATGAGAATATGTGAATGAACAAATATATGAACGAAAGCTAACGTATAAAACTATTCATTATTTGAGTTGGTGTGTTCTGGAAAGGACCAAAAATTAAATAAAAAAACTTCTTTTTAGCACAGTTGGATGAAATAATTCAGACTTTAGAACTTTGACATAAATAACTGACAAAATTAAGAATACATCATGAATCATAATGTTGGGGTTAAAACGAATTAATCATACAAAATTACACAGGAAAATTTCAAAAGTAAAACAACAATGAAACTTTATGGCGATCGGTTTGCTAAATATTGTTCACAGGGATGCATTGTAAACTTAAATGCTTGTGGAAATATTTACAGTAAATGTATCAATATAGATTACATAGGACAGAGTGCAGGGTGACATCAGTACTGGCAAAATGTCATGTGATACACACCTTGCTGCACCCATTAAAGCCATGAAGAATATTCCTCTATTTACTATAGATTAAGATGCATTAAGATAGCATGGTCTCAACCCTGTAGACGCTATAGAGGCTAAACAAAGTAGACTACTCAGTTGTAATACGGCTGTAGACACAAAGCATTTAGCAACAAATGGTTGAAATGACAAATGTCAGCTAATGTCTGAACATACAAATGTCATTCAGACTTGAAAATGAAGTCGTAGTAACCTGTTTTGATATGACTAAATTACTCACTCTGTGATATATCCATATTTCAAATTTCATGAATGTTAGTTATAGTTGATATTTATATCAAGTGTGTAGTAAATATAGAGTTCAATATACTCTCATGTGTGAAAGTTACAAAGACCTATTTTTTGTGTTGTTGAGTGACTCTCTCTGAGATGCAAATATATGCAAATTTTCACGAGAATAGATGAAATAGGACTTAACATA
Organism: Megalonaias nervosa; assembly: GCA_016617855.1. Lineage (NCBI taxonomy): Eukaryota > Metazoa > Mollusca > Bivalvia > Unionida > Unionidae > Megalonaias > Megalonaias nervosa. The sequence goes on from JAECUM010018255.1 coordinate 22,690, forward strand.
TTCACCACATAGCTGAAACGACAAACATTTCCAAAGAATAAAGTATGCAAACGAATCAACACTGACATTTTCAGCATGGTGGAGTTATCCTCTGTATTACTGATGATCATACCAATTTGTGAGTGCAGGTGCAATAGGGTCCATGGCATTGAGGGTGTAATGAACAGATAGCTGAAAATCCATATCTATGAAGTATTAAGCTTGGGTCACACTGATTTACTTTGGACAAGACTGAAATACTTTCATGGTGGTATATCCATATGCCATAACTACTTTATAAACAACTCACATACCAAATTTGATGAGTGAGCGTGAAACAGAGTTCAGCATAGCAAGGGTGTAATAATCACAGCTGAAGCAAATAATGCCATTAGAGCATGAAAATGAAGCCACACTGACCTAATTTAATTTTGGAATTGCTGAATTGCTTGGACTCTCCCTGAGATTCATCAATACACCAATTTTCACAAGACTAGATGTTACTGGGTCAAAGATATTGAGGGCATAATGAACCAATAACAAGGAATCTCATGTTCAGCATTTTATTTCCCACAATTTGCTAAAGACAGAATTCAGACTCTCACAAATTCAATAACTGTTCTTAAATGCCCTAAAGTCCACTTGGTAAATCAATTACATTCTGAATGTATTTCTATGTGAGACATTAAATTTACTACCTTGATTTAATCTACCCACCTATCTATCTATCTATCTATCTATCTATCTATCTATCTATCTATCTATCTATCTATCTGCCTATGTTTTAAACAAGTAAAGAATGAATGTTATGATGTATATTATGACAGTACAATACACCACCATTTATTACCTAAGTATCTAACCCACAGTGACTCTTCAATAATTGTTTTGAAGAGACTCTAAAAGTACTTGGAACACAAGAAATTGATAGAAGCAATATATGTAATACACTCTGAAACTGGAACATTGTGGAGTGTAAAATTTTACTGTTAGTCAGTTCAAGTTTCATTTTGATTATCATGTTTTTCTTTTCATGTAGCCCCATGCTAACAGTCTGACTGACATCTAACAAGGGTCAGCCTGATTAGCACTATCTCTAATGCAAATTTCACAGCCTACATCACTTGGGAGAGCATGGTTAATTACACATTTGTGTAATCTAATCATGATGGCAAGGCTTTATAGCCAAACACGCCTGTGATCATGCCCTAAGGGCAATTTGTTTGCTTCTAACAGTCTCTTACCAAAGTTATTGGGTTTTATTTAGCTGAAACGTTCTAAACAAAATTTAATGGAACTTTCTATGCATGTCATAACAAACTCAAGATGATAATAAACGGGGTTTTCCTATATCCATATGATCCGACAAAGCAGTATACCGATATAATCTTTATATAGACATCAGATTTGAGCAGGGGGAAAAATATAAAATGTACAGATGTTTGTGACAGCTCTGTATGCACATAAAATTCATTATATTTTCACTGGCTAATTGTGTTGTCAGCTGAATGAGTAATTAAACAAACAAACTGAATCTTGATTGCACAATATTTGAAAGGACTGTTGATGTATATTTTAATAATTTTGGCATGTAAAATCAAGGAATTATGTAAATTTAAAATGGGTCTGATAATGTAATGAACTATATTTTAATAATCTACTTATCATTAATTGAAACGTGTGCACAATATGTATGCAATCTTCACCACCTGTAAGAGAAATATATATTATTATGTTTACCCCATGGCTGAATATCCATTGCACTACTGTCTTCCAGCAATCTGTTGATAAATTTTGGTTGCAGATAAATTATAAAATTAATTCCTTTCATGAATACATGTGTGACTTTATTTTTTCTCAACTGCACCTTATATAAAAATTCGAACACCAAAATTTACAGGTCGTGAAAAAATTAGCTTGAATTGTTCATATCATATAAGCACCTACCGCTCCGGTGGCCTAGAGGTTAGAGCGTCCGCCTCGGATGCGGAAGGTTGCGGGTTCAAACCCTGGCCGAGTCATACCAAAGACTTTAAAAAATGGTACTAACAGCTGCCTCAGTTAGCGCTCAGCAATAAGAGGTTAGTGTTGGGACTGGTTGGCCTGGTGTCAGGATAATGTGACTGGGTGGGACATCATGCCACATGTCTGCGGTATGATGCCCCAGTGCTAGACATCACTATAAACTGGCAAACTGCAGACATGTAGCGATATGACTGAACAATTGTTAAAGATACGTTAAAAATCTAAATCACACACTCATATAAGCACCAGCACGTTATTACAGTGCACCTTACAAGTATATAAACAATACAAGGCCCAAAGCTTCTTTACATCTGAGAAGATAGATTGATTTCTCTCCAGGTCAAAATTCACAATTTAATAAAATAATTAAAAAGTCCTTTTGAACAGTCACGAGAGACATATAGTTGTCTCTGCTTTGCATAGAACATGACATAAATAGGATCATGCCATTATTATTTGTGTTGCCTCCATAGCTAAAGTGCAGCACAGGCATTTTTGTTGCCTAGAAGCAATTGTGTAAATTGCAAGATTATTTTCATTTTTGCTCAGTTTTGCATATCAATAAAAACATATCATGTCCAAGTTTTGAAAATTATATTTAGCAGAATGGGTTGCAATGAAAAAAATAATACAAATTTCTTGATCAGTAAAAATATAATTTTAAAACAATATTTGATCTAAATTATTGTGATTAGTATACAATATGTGAGAACATTCCTTCTATGCTAACTTAAATGATAACTAGTTTGCTATTATTCTCAGTGATAATTCCCCAGATATATCCCTGCACTTAGTATTATTTCTCTACATTGATCGTGAAGGACTCACAGTACAGATTTGATGGAAGAATGGGAACCAGATTAGAAATGGGTGGAATATGTGTGTGTGTGTGTGTGTATATATATATATATATTGTAAAGGATGCTCCCGCTGTGAGGATTAGTTGTAAAGGATGCTCCCGCTGTGAGGATTGGTTGTGGGGGATTGGAGTTGGTGTGCTCCCAATATTTTATTTAAACTGTCGTAGAAGTGCTACCCAGGCTTGATTTTGGTTGGTTGTTACAATAGTGCAAGTTAGATTAAATATACAAAAGGGGTGAAATTCAATCAATAACAATTTTAAAAAAACAATTCAATAGTGGACAATGTCCTCTAGCTGTCTGTCCACATGGGGACGGATGAGAACACGCCCCGCACACCCTGCGGGCTTCCTTTGATCTCTGAACAAATATTTCACACCTAGGTGTGAAAACTACAAGCCTTTGTTGAGTTGGCACGAACTATAGCCTGGCTGGCGGTCACTGTAACCTTGCATAAGGGAAAAACACTAGCCTGCGGAAATGTTTAGACATCAAACGCTGCAATAATACCCAAGGTTATACACTTCTTAATAGCCAGGCTGAGTAAACGTGAAGCCCCCTCCACGCTTGAGAATAAAAGCGGGATTTTATTCCCTCATAATTGCTCCAAATGCAGATGTGTGTTACTACATGCAATAAAAGAACAAAGTCATAACGACGCTACAAGCTGACTATTGACACGAATATACACACAGCACACGGTTATCTACTGTGCGATCTATGCCACTTCAGCGTTCCTGCTCATTAAGTCGGCGCTATGTTCTCGGTTATTTCACGTATCTGATCTGCATCTGGCACTGCTGTAAGAACAGCAACCATCGCATCAAGCATCCATTCGACAATTGCGCCTGCGTGAGATAGGCGAGGGGTTGGTGATCGGTCTCCAATATGAACTTCCGCCAGTATAGGTACCGCTCAAACCCTGATATCCCGAACACGATTCCGAGGCATTCCCTCTCTGATACAGAGTAGTTCTTCTCACCAGGAGACAGTTTCCGAATGCCGTACGTGACGGAAAAAAGCGTCCCCTCATGCTCTTGCAGTAGTACTGCCCCTGGGCCGGTGCCACACGCGTCAGTGCAGAGCACGAAGTCTTTGGACAGATCCGGTAGATGAACAACAGCGTCGGATGTCAGCCTATCCTTCAGCGTTAGGAAAGCGTGCTCACACGCATCCGTCCAAATAACTTTATTCGGGGCCTATTTCCTGGTCAGGTCAGACATCGGCCCCGCAATCGTACTGAAATTGGCCACATACCTCCGGTAATACTCGGCCAATCCCAGGAATGATCTCACCTCAATCTTCATGGTGGGGCGGGCGGTGTTTCTCAGCTGCTCTGCCTTTGACTTTTCTGGGGACAGCGTGCATTGGTTTAGGGTGTGTCCCAAATAGTCCAACGTCCAGAACCCAAGCTGACATTTGGAAGGGCTAGCCGTCAACGCCGCTTGACGTAGCCGTTTCAAAACGTCAAATAGTCGAGTGAGGTGCTCACCACACATCTCTGTGGCTAGCAAGAGATCATGCATGAAGTTGTAATACCCCTATCGCACAAGGGATCCAACAACTTCTGCATCATTCTAGTGAAGTGTTACATGTATCTAAATAAATTGCGTGTGTGTTAGTTTTGAAATTCTTTTTTATTTTATTTTTGTTTCATTACATTTTATTGTAATGATTATTTTCACGGGATTCGATATTTTATTCAATAAATTCAGTTTATATAGAACGTAAAAGATATTTTATTAGTACTATTTTTGCTCAGTCTTATTCATACATTTTGTAAACATCGAGTTAAAACTATTGGCTCTTACCAGGGTCATTTTCTGATTGCAAGATGGCTCTAATTTGTAAACAACTTTTTTGTTTGAATTTTATAATAAGATTCGCTGCGTCCTTCCGTGTCGGACGTGCCTACCGGTTGTGAGCTTCTATTGCGATGTTCAAATGAGTATCACGTAGCCCGTCATGTGAAGCACCATGTGATCTAAAATCGAGGATTAAACAGCCATTTTATACTAGTTCGAGTGAATTGTATTTTAAGCCTTGAGGACTCAAGACGTTTCAATTGTTATTGCCAGTTTGTTTTTGAAGTTCATCTGTTTTTTGGAATTTAATAATTTATTCTCTAGAAAACTAAACAAGTGTACTTTTTTTATAAAAGATCTGGGAGAAAGAAATTCAGTGGAAATTTATTCTCGAGTTTAACGGAAATATTATAAGCTCTGATTCAATTGAAGATCTGTTAATATCAGGACAGACATCATCTGACGTCATCGCCTCCATATTAGAATTTCATTGAGATTCGAACCCGGATTCTTTAAGAACTGTTTATTGATAGGACTTGTATTTTTCAATCTTAGGATTAAATTTTGGATTATATTCACAAACCGTAAGTCCTATTTCCAATGTTTACATTGTTTTCTAAGGAAATAAATTATTTTGTTAAAATATACAAAGCTTGTTGGCTTCACTCTTTTCTCTTGTTATTTTTGTACGAGCCTACGTGTAACAGAAGACGCTGGGCGCATTCTGGACTCCGAACGGCATGACAAAACACTGGTAGGTCCGGTCGGGAGTAGCAAAGGCGAGATTTACTCTTTCCTTCATATCTTACCGGAAGTTGCCAATATCCCTTGGACAAATCCAACTTCGAAAACTATTTCGCTTTCAAGACAGAAGCAAAAATATGTTTTGGGTCAGGTAGCATTTTCGACTTAAAATTTCATCACCTGATTCAGCTGCCGGTAGTCGACACAAAGCCAATGTTTGCCATCCTTCTTCTGTACTAAAACTACAGGAGAGCTGTACGGAGAATGGGCGGGCTTGATTACTCCCAGAGTAATCATCTGCTCGATCTCTTTTCTTACCAGTTGTTTCGTGTGGGGCCAAGGGTATGGTTTCCACTGGACTGACCGGTCGTCCACCAGCTTCAACCCGAACTGAACAAGTGACGTTCTCTCGGGTATTTCCGTAAGCACATCGGAATACCCCGCCAGCAATGTCTCTATCTCTTCCCGCTGCTCCGCAGTCAACATGGGATCACACTCCACATCGGACGGTGTCGCAGCCCTCGTTAATGGACACCTCGTGACAGTGTTCGCACCTTACGTATCGCCTTTGGCGTTCTTGGTGATGGTCGTAGCAATGGCAAAATCGCTGGCGGTCTCTCTTTCTCGGTATTTCTTAAGGAGATTAACACTAGCTGGTAATGGTATCCAACAGGTTTGGCCACCGACCTTCTCTGTTACGACGTACGGTCACCTCCAAGAAACATAGCAGCTTGTTGTGTTCTTGGGGCAACAGCAACAACACCTTCTCCTCTACTTCATACTGGCGTGGTTTCACGTGCTTGTTGTAGTGCTTCGTCTGACGCAACTTCGCTCGCTTGAGGTTCTCCTGTGCGAGGGTACAACTTCTTCCAGTTTGTTTCACACATCTGTGACGTACTGGTAGGTAGCACGTATCTCTTCAAAAGCGTGGTTGTCCGTCCACAGCTGTCTCGGTACGGCGATGGGACCACGTACGGTCCTCCCATACAGGAGTTCAAAGGGAGAAAACCCTAAACTCGCTTGTGGAACTTCCTGATATGCGAAAGGCATGGCAGGAATATACCGATCCCAGTCTTTGGGATGGCCTTCACACTTCTTCTTAAGCGTGTTTTTCAGAGTCCCGCTAAACCGCTCGACCAGTCCGTTACATTGAGGGTGATACAGTGTAGTTGTGAGGTGCTTAATGGACATCAGTCGGTTCACCTCTCCCATCACGCGACTCATGAATTGTGTCCCTTGATCGGTATCGATCTCGTCGGGCACTCATCCTCTTGACCAAATTCTAAGCAGCTCCTCAGCGATGGTTTCCGAATCAATATTACGCAACGCAACAGCCTCAGGAAACAGTGTAGCGTAATCTATGACCATTACAATATACTCATTTCCTTGCGACGACGCGGATTTTATCGGTCTGATCAAATCCATCATGACGCGTCGAAATGGGTCATTGGTAAGGGGTGTATTCCCCAAGAGGACAGGTCGATGATCCGTTTTCAGTTCCATTCTCTGACACTTATCACAGGAGAGACAGAACCGCTTAACATCTCCCAAGACCCCTGGCCAGTAGAATTCCTTGACAAGACGATCACGCGTCTTGGCAATTCCCATGAGTCTTCCCATGAGACTTTTATGTGCAAGTTTCAACACGTCAGCTAGCTTCTCCTTTCGCACGATGACTTGCTTGAAGTGTTCGTTTCCTTTCCTAGCATGGAGATACAAGATCCCCTTCTTCTACACTAACTTCACCGCGCCATTCAGAGTTTCTATCTCCATTCCTTCTGCTGCGGGGTTATGCAAATGCGCCAGACTTGAGTCTTCCTACTGCAGCTTCCTCAACTCGGCCGGAAGTACGTTCCTGGCCGGTGTTGACGTAACTTCCATCGGTGTCTGTTTCGTCTTTCGACACTTGGACCTGGTTTCTACAGCACTCACCGGTGTCGGTGTGCAGGTTTCGGGGGTTCGGTTGTGGCAATATATAACTACATCCCAGTATGACATCATGTGATAGTCCATCCAAGCATGCCGCTTCAATTTTCCCCTTCACGTACGATGAATCGAGGTCAATGGCAGCCACTGGCATTGAATCACGCGGGCAGTTCTAGTACTGGACCTCAATTCCCTCCCCTGTGTAGTCCTCAAGCTTCACGTATTTCTTTCGACAAGTGCCGGAACGCTACACACAGTGTCGTACAAGAGGGTGGCACCTTTTCCATTGACAGTTGTGGACGCGAGGTTGGCTGGTTTACAGCCTGCCTCCGTCTCGCACTTCTTCCGAGCGACGTCATTCACCTGGGTCTGCCTGCTCTTGGGACAATCCATTGCAAAATGCCCCAGGCGCTTGCAGATGTAGTGTGGTGGGTGAATCCTGTCCAGATCTATGGGTGGCATCCTTACCTGTAGATCCCCCTCCGACCTTCCTATCGCCCTGACGGTTACGGGCAGCCTGCTCTCCCTCAACCACACGGCGCGACTCAGTGGGTCGTGGTCAGTCCGTACCCCCAGAACCTCCACTCTTTGAGTGTGCCTGCTTGTATCTTTCTGCCATGCTGGCGATTTCTTCGAGAGTCCTGTGCTCTCTCTCCGCTAGGAATACTGTCAACTCGCGACCATAAGTACTCAGGACATGCTCCTTTAATAGAGCTTCACATAACCCATTCTGCAGTCGTTCGACTTCTGCCATCTTCATCCACTTCTCGAATAACTCTCAAAAATGGGAATGGAATTGAGAGTTGTTTCCGTTGCCTTTTTCGCCTAGTCCCGAAAATGTTTACGGTACATTTCGGTTGTCAGCCGATGATAGCAAAGAAGGTCCTTCTTGAGTGCATTGTAGTCGTCAGCTTCTTCTGCAGCTAAGTTATGGCAAACTTCGCGAGCTGCACCTTGCAGAAAGGCCCAGGCGTTAATCTCCCAATGTTGCTCGGGAACTTTGTGAACGCACACGAGCTTCTCAAATTGCACGAGGAAATTATCAATGGATTCTTCTTTGTCATTGAACTGCGGCATATTTATCTGTACCATTCGGTGGTCAACAATCAATCAAACACTCCATCCAGAACTCGTATTGGAGTCGTCCCTATCGGCGGTCCTAGCTTCTACCCTTAATTTCCCCATTTCGAGAGCGTGGGTGAGCTCTCTTTCTTTCACGGTCGCTGCTATCCTGACCAGCTCCAGGTCCCTCTGGCTCTGTCTGTCCTCTGCTATTTTGGCCAGCTCCAGCCCCCTCCTGGTCTTTCTATCCGCTGCTATCTTGACCAGCTCCTTCTGTGTTTCTCTGTCTGCTGATATCTTGACCAGCTCCGTCTCTCTGTCTGCTGCTATACTGGCCATCTCCCTTTCAGCTGCTTTTTTGGCCCTCCATTCTTTGATTCTCTCCTCGATGAATGAGGCTAGGCGATCTCCCTCGTACCCTAG
>JAECUM010018256.1:0-11590 GCA_016617855.1 Megalonaias nervosa
ATATATATATATATATATATATATATATATATATATATATATATATATATATATATATGCTTCCTCATGTTATTTAACACGAATTTTAGGGAAGAATTGTCCTCGGCGTAATTCAAAGTAAACTTTGATTAAAACACCATCAATATTGCTTATCATTTTCTTAAATTAAGGAAATAAGTTTAAATACCAGACAGAAAGGACATTGACACATTTTTCGCACATAGCATTGTGCATTGCGTATACTTTGGTTCATTAATATGATATTTTATTATTATTATTATTATTATTATTATTATTATTATTATTATTATTATATCATATTATTTTGTGGCGCAGACATAGCCAAACCGTTTTATCACGACAATAACCTTGTTGTGAAAATATTATGATCAATAGCTTCAGACTAAAATGGGACCAGTTCTATCGATCATCATCTGTCCGGTGAATAATGACCCAGTAATTTTCACAAGCTTCAAAGGTAGACGCTACTGTCTGGAAGCATATGTTGTCTTTTCCTAAGGGCAAAACCTTGATATAGCACGGACAACCATGTTTGACAACAAACACAGACAGACAAAATCAGTCAGAACATGGTCGTATGTTTAGCAACGGGCACTAAGATGAGATAGATTAAATGGCGTGCGGGGCTCTTTTCATCAGTAATTAAAGGAAGTGTTACTTTGTGGAAACTTAAACACAAGTACATTATACATATATAATTTTCCCAGGCTTGACAAACTCGCAGAAAATGTGTTGTACACAGAGAGGATAACAAATTCAACCACCGATAGATGAAACATACTTTTACCTCTGTTTCGAAGGGGGGGGGGATACGGGAGTGTCAAAAGCATATATTAAACATGTTATTTCTTGTGCTGAGTCACAATGCAATTAATCAGGTGATCCAAAAACAAATAACACATTAACAGTCCCTGTTCGGTGACTGGTCTAATCTGATTACAGTCAGGAAATGCTTAGCAATACGTGGACCTGAGTTCAAGTCCTGTAAACACTTTTTGATTCACCAATCAAATTTTAGCTTGCATACTGCTGAAAGTGACAAGTGTCATATTGTTGCTAACGATAACTCTCCCTGGAAGCAAATGGAAAGTTTTGTTTAATAGGCTACTAAACATAAGATGGAGGAAAGGAATTTGAAAGGCAGTATGAACATTAGAAGATGCCTGTCAAATATCCGTTCTGTATAAGATGTCAATTTTAAGTAGATTAAATACTAGCTATGTTCTGTCAAGAACCATATGAGTAATACAGGAAGCGCGAACACGGAATTCCTCTCATTATAAACGTGTCCTTGTTGATCAATGTATATGTATGTGTTGCCAGTAAATGTATGAAGGAATCTGAGGACGTACGGGAATTAATATTACCTTATGTAAGTCTGAGGTAGTTAGGGGGAAAACGGGAATTTAACATGGGATGAGGCAGTGTGGAGACAAAAGGGAATAGGTAGTTTGGGGACAAACGGGAATTTATCAAAGCAATTTTCTTGTTCCTAAACTGCCTTAGAAATTTAGGGTCGGATAAGGAATTCTGGCGACAAACGGGAATGGTAATGCAAATTATTTATATCTGCAGTCTGTTATGAATCTATAATATTAACCTAAATAACAGAAAGAAAGCAAAACCAATAAATTTTGTAATATTCAACAATTTATTATTCTTGAACACAATGGGAAAATTTGCAAGGAATGTTCAGTATTGCCAATTACGTCCCAAATAATCCTAAAAGTTCTATCACAAGTCCGAAAGTATAGTGTTCTGAATGAGTTTCAGTCTTTAATATACTGATGTACCAAGAGTCTCGATCTATCACAATGATAAAATCCAGAAAGTCTATGAGTGAATTCAAAATAATTTCACAGACTCAACTTAAAGTAGGAAAATATATTGTTTACCTCTTCCTTATAAAGAAACCTAAGACACAATACGATAACCAGGATGCGGGTCATAAGTTCTCTTCCAGCACATCCTAAGGTAAAAAAAAGTCAACATGTTTATCATTGTCTTAAAGTCAAATCTACAGTCATCTAAACCTGTTGTTTGCAAATGACCATTAGCTTCAACTACAACCTACAATCATGGATAAAAGTTAAGCACACGATTTAGACATATATAACAAATCAAGCACATGACGTATATTATCCAGCAGCTACAATATGATTACTATCCAAACACATTCCCCTATTATCCAGCACCCGCTTTTTGATTACAATGCAACACATATATCTACAATCCAGCAACAGCGTTTTTATTAGAATCCATCACTCACACTTAAGATACAGCAACCGCTGTTTAATTACAATGAAACACACAACATAATATGCCACAACTGCTTTATTTAATACAATCCAAGATTTGCCCCTACTATCCAAAAAAAAAAGAGTACGCGTGTTTATACCCCCCCCCCATCCTTACATGCATACAAACATAAAATATCCCACATAAGGGTAGAAGTATTTATAGACAATCTGCTGTATCCTATCGCACATACCATCACAAGAGAAGGGGTAAGTAGTTTTAAGTTTCAATTTCTTTGGTGGACATACACAAAGTATACATCAAAAACCATTCACAAACACATAGGAACTGGCAAATATGATTATTATAACTTTTTTCAAATGATCTGGGTGGTACTGAAAAGGGCTGTTTGTCTTCTTTTACTCCTCTCCCTCAGCAAATGGTCACACCTCTTGTGTTCGGAACCGCACGTTGTAATCTTTTGCCACCAGTTGTTTATATTTTAGCTTCACGTCCTTCTCCTCCGGCATCCACAATTTTCTTTGATTTTCATCTAATTTTCATTAAAGCGTTGGAATTGCATTGCCAAGTTATGGCGATCCCTTTCGTTTCTACCATGTTACTCGATATTCCTCATCCATCACCTCTCTGACGAAGTCTGTAGGTATTTTCAAGAGGTTAGTTCCATCTTCAAGTTCTCCATGTGGAGTTAACACTCCATCTCCTCCATTCGCCCCGGATCAGCTGTACGCATTTCATCTTGCTGATGGTCTCATTGAACTTGCCACCTTGCAATATTGGATTGTTATTCTTCTCTTGTCTTTGCTCTGCACACGGCCGAGGATGAATGGCAAGACAGGTGAACGCACAGCTTGATATGCCTGAAGAATGGACGTGAAAATCCCTCAGACAGAATACATATGGAACAGAAATCACACTGACCTCAAAGAAACCATTTTTCTAACCGATGTACATAAAGCTAAGGGAGTGATTATAGACACACTCTATACCACAAACATGTTCTATATCCAGCATACAAATTTTATAATAGAAGGGTGTTAAATGAAAGTAAAGACAAGGCCTCTGTTTCCATCTTACACTCCACCTCTTTTCCGTCATGTTGTTGCTGATGTTTTTGCTCTCTCCATCTAAGACATTTTTGAAGTCTTAGATGTTTCTCTCTGTCTTTCTGTTTCTCCTTATATTCTACTATATTCCCGTTGATTTTCTCGCTAACAACTATTTTAAGAGGTCTTGAGCCATCTTGAGAAAAATAGAACCATTCTTGTCAGTCTTCTTCTTCATTAACTCCGCCATTGCCGGTCCCAAGCCCGGATGTAAAAGGAGGAGGGTTGGGCGTGGGGCTAGCAACCCGACCCTGCAAAAACACCAACAGAAGAAAAGCCAGAAACTGAAAGCCTGAGGGAGGAAGGGCCTTCTTCTGGAAGACTTATGACGCTGTGTGGTAAAAGCCCGTGAGCCCGCGGAAGCCATAAAGCAGACCACCCTTCTAACAAACAGGAGAATTAACATCGCAACATTGAACGTGAAGACAATGTATGAGGCAGGAAAAACATCACAGGTAGCAGCAGAGATGAGGAACTACAACCTATCCCTACTGGGCATTAGCGAGACAAGATGGACTCAATCTGGACAAAGAAGACTGATGACAGGAGAGATGCTACTGTATTCAGGACATGAGGAAGATGACGCGCTTCATACACAGGGGGTGAGGCTCATGATGTCGAAGCAAGCATATAATGCACTGATAGGATGGGAACCACACGGGCCCAGAATCCTCACCGCAACGTTTAGGACCAAGAGAAGGAGAAAATAAAGATGAACGTCATACAGTGATACGCTCCAACAAATGACGGCGAAGAAAAAGAGAAAGACTAGTTTTACAACAGAGTACAGAACATAGTAGAGAACTTCCCAGACAAAGACCTCACCATCCTCATGGGTGATTTCAATGCCAAAACTGGGTCAGACAACACAGGGTACAAAGAAGCCATGAGGATCCACGGCCTGGGAGACATAAACGAGAATGGAGAGAAATTCGCAGACCTTTGTGCACTGAACAACCTGGTCATCGGGGGTACCATCTTTCCCCACAAGAGAATCCACAAGAACACATGGATATCACCAAACCATGTGACAGAAAATCAGATTGACCACATCTGCATAGCCAAGAAGTTCAGAAGATCCCTGCAAGATGTGAGGGCGAAGAGGGGAGCAGATGTGGCATCTGACCACCACTTAGTTGTCGCAAGGCTGAAACTTAAACTGAAAAAGAACTGGATGGGCACAAAAGAGAAGAAAACGAAGTATAACATCAGCCTGTTGAAAGATGCAAAAACTAATGAAGAATACAGACTGACGCTTAACAACAAGTACCAATTGCTACAAGAGCTTTTCGAAGATGAGGAAGACAATGTGAACAACAGATGGTAGAAAGTTAAGGAGGCAGTAATATCATCATGCCAAGAAGTACTAGTCCCCATGAAGCATCAGCAGAAAGAATGGATTTCAGCCGAAACATTGCGCAAAATCCAGGAGCGGAAACAGAAGAAAGCAGCAGCAAATAGCAGTAGGAAAAGAGCTACAAATGTAAAGGTACAAAAAGAGTACAATGACACCCACATAGAAGTGAAAAGAAGCGTCAAGATAGACAAGAGAAACTACGTTGAAAGACTGGCAGCAGAGGCAGAAGAAGCAGCCGGAAGTGGAAACATGAAGAAGCTGTACGACATCACCAAGAAGCTGTCCGGCAAGTACATCAAAACAGAGAGACCCGTAAAGGACAAGCAGGGAATGACCATAGCAAGTACAGAACACCAAATGAATAGATGGGCAGAACATTTTGAAGAACTGTTGAACAGGCCAGCACCAATAAATCCCCCAGAAATACATCCAGCCAATGCAGATCTCCTCATAATCTGTGACAACCTCACTAGAAAAGAGATCAGGAAAGCCATCACTCAGCTGAAGAACGGCAAGACAGCTGGACATGATGACATACCAGCAGAAGCCCTGAAAGCAGACCTAGAGGCTTCAGTGGAAATGCTATACCCCCTCTTTGAGAAGATCTGGGAGGAAGAAGGAATACCGACTGAATGGAAGGAGGGATACAATACCGACTGACTGGAAGGAGGGATACCTCATCAAGATCCCCAAGAAGGGCGACCTCAGCAATTGCTCCAACTACAGAGGAATCACACTCCTGTCAGTACCAGGGAAAGTCTTCAACCGGATCCTCTTGGAGAGGATGAAGGAGGCCGTAGACCCACAGTTACGAGAAGAGCAAGCGAGCTTCGGGCAGCACAGATCGTGTACGGACCAAATAGCTACTCTTCGCATCATAGTCGAGCAATCGCTGGAGTGGAATTCTTCGCTCTACATCAGCTTTGTCGATTATGAGAAGGCATTCGACAGCGTGGACCGAGAGACACTCTGGAAACTTCTCTGCCTCTGCGGCATCCCAACCAAGCTGGTGAACCTGATCAAGAACACTTACAACGGAATGTCCTGCAGAGTCAGCCGTGCAGGACAACACACAGACAGCTTCCTAGTGAGGACTGGAGTGAGGCAAGGCTGCTAGCTGTCGCCGTTTCTCTTCCTTCTCGCCATCGACTGGATTATGAAGATATCCACCAATGGGCGGAGAAATGGGATCCAATGGACATTGTGGAGTCATCTTGAGGACCTGGACTTTGCCGATGACCTAGCGCTCTTGTCACACAGTCAGCAGCAAATGCAGGACAAGACCGACGAACTGGCTGCCACATCAGCACAGGTTGGCCTCAACATCCACAAAGACAAGACCAAGATCCTCAAGATCAGTTATGTCAGTAACAACCCAGCCGCACTGCATGAAAGTCCCCTGGAAGAGGTGGAGTCCTTCACGTACCTGGGCAGCATTATCAACCAGCAGGGTGGCACAGATGCAGACGTCAAGGCAAAGATCGGAAAGGCGAAAGCAGCTTTCATACAGCTCAAGAACATCTGGAGCTCCAAAGAAATTTCCTTGGCTACATACCAGACTGTTCAACTCCGACGTGAAGTCAGTCCGACTGTATGGAGCAGAGACCTGGAGAACCACCAAGTCAACCGTAAAGAGAGTTCAGACCTTCATCAATAGCTGCCTATGAAGAATTCTCCAGATCCGCTGTCCAGACGCCATCAGCAATGCTAACCTGTGGCAGAGAATCTCTCAGCTTCCGGTAGAGGACGAGATCATGAAGAGAAGGTGGGGTTGGATAGGACACACCCTACGTAAGCCGCCAAACAACATTACCAGACAGGCATTGAGGTGGAACCCTCAAGGCAAGCGGAGAAGGGGTCGACTAAGAAACACCTGGCGACGTGAACTTGAGGCATACATCACTAAGCTGGGTCACACCTGGAGTCAGCTAGAGGGGATAGCACAGGACAGAAGTCTCTGGCGATCTTTTGTGGGCGGCCTATACCCCGGCAGGAGTGACGGGCAAAACACAACACTCATCTTAGCTATTGACGAGTCAATTATGGGTGACAAGATTGGCGACAGCATCGCTTTATACTGCTGATTTCCAGGTATTATCAAACTCTGCATGCAATCTGACGTTCACTGTGTTGGCCAGAAATATCGTGGCTACTGTTAATATCTGTATCATGTAAGATCTGAAGAGATTTTTCTGGCCAACGTTAGGTTCAAAGTTTCTGGTACACAATGTGTAGCCATCTCAAGTGACTTCTATCTTGGACGCTTTAAAGTGTTCAAACTCTAAAGAACTTTGATCGATGGTTGCGTTCAGGGCATCAATACTGACAATGCCAATGAGCAACTGTTTGGGTAACTGTCCTAGGGACGCATGATCTTCAACCTTGGATCGGAGTCCAAAGCTGATGGTGAAGGTTTCCACTTTTACTATTTGTAGAGGATACTTGTTGGTCGTTCTGCTCAGAGTTTGTTGTCATTTCCAACTTTAGGAAAGACTTCCACACGTAGCACGTAAAGTCTTGCTTCTTCGATGATGGTTGTATACTTGTTAGAATTAGCCATCAAACGGAACAAGGTTAACCTCAGTTTGGTGTCAGGCGTACGTCGACTCCATTCAATAATTGTTTGTCTTGTAACCAACAAGTACAAATGTAAACGACCAATTATCTCTAAATTTCGTCCTTATTTCATGTTCTTTCGAAAGTCATTAAATTTAACATTATGTGAATCGTCAGCTTCTGTTAACGCCATGTCATTAAAGATATCAAAGGTGTATGGCTTCCATACCATTGAAGCATCCAGATGCATGTTCTTAGCATCTTATCCATTCATCTAGAGATTTTTCTATTTCGGAACATGCTTATGAGAATTAAATTGGGATTCGAAGTCTCTTTCTCCTTTGACCTTGCTGTAGCGCAGAGGAAGAAGTACAGTCTTTGTCAGAAGTGCTAAGCAAATTTATAACGTCGTCTCGACGACCCAAAGACTTTTCCACTTTGAAGCAAATCTTTTCCCAGCTCTCATTATAGCTTCCATTGGACTTTGCTTTTCAATGAGGATATTTGAAGAAAGGAATTTACATGAGTCAAAGCTTCATTATGGAATCGTTGAGTAGCCGTCAGTTTTAAGACATGTGCTAGAGTACTAAGAGTTGATTGTAAAATGTTCTCGACCACAAACAACAAATTTAGTCCTTCGTTTAATTCCACAGCGTAGCAAAAATACTTGTAGAATCGATCGCTATTGTAAACGTCTTTCATAGGAAATAGAGAAGTGTATCCACCCAGAATGGAAAACAAATCAGGACAAATCAGGACAAACAAAAAAAAATGCTGGACGTTATTATACCGTCAGATCAGTACACAGTTGCTAGTTTTACCCAGGGTTTTGCCAAACCGATCGTTGAAAACCTCTCTATATCCCTACAAAATAGAGAGAGCTTATCATCCTTAGAGTATATATTCATTCAGCTTTCTGAGTATGATGAAGACGGAAGAGTCAAAACAGAACACACGTCTTGTCAGAGATTTACAGTCATTCGAAAGCATACTTCCAACAATACTACAGACTACTCCGCTCAAGGTCAAATTCAACATACTTGCAAAGTCTGTCGTGAGAAAGGACATCTGGCTCCCGAATGTCCACAACATGATAAACGGAAAGGCAGCAGAAAAGATGGACAAAGATAAAGAAACCTGTTATCATTGTCATGAAGGTCATTAGCTCCTAGAGTGTCCAAAGAAAAAATAGAACAAGAACGTAAAGAAGTTGGAGGAGTAGCGTTATAACACAACATATCAGAAGAAGAACCCATTCCTGCCAAGAAATTTAAGAAGGCAAGACAGCTAGAAAAAGGTGAATGGGAATAACCTACACAAGTAACAAAAAATTCAAAAAGGAGACAGAGAGTGAAAGAAGAAAGAAAGAAATATGAAGTAAATGGACTTTGGTGATTTGCTATAAACCTCTCATTGCGGTTTTTGTTCAAAGAGAATATGTTAAAGGAAAAAATGTAAGTCTCCCGTTGTCGTGATATTCTTTGACACTTTTAGAATGGATAACACACACACACCCACACCCACACCCACACCCACACATCAACGGAAGGGAGTTAAATTTTACTTCATTTGGCAATGATTGGAATTTGAATAGCTGACCCTGAATATACCGTTGGCGTAACAAATTATTGAATTGACATAATCAGTTTTAACTGTCTTAATACTTTTAAACAGTCAAATCCTACTCATCATGCTACTGCTGTTTCGATAGTGGTAGGAATTACTGCTGCTACTCTTGGCATCTGAGTGGCGGTGAAAGGAGACGTAGTGGCAGACGGTTTAGAAATTTGGCTCATGAAAGTCACGTTATTGGTGGAGCTAAAGAAGTCTGATACATTTCTCTTGGTGCTTTAACTCCGTCAAATGCAGGGGCATCCAAATACATTGTCTTCGCTTTTTCAGCCATAGGTATTGTACTTGAAGTGCTCCGCATCTGAAAACCGTATATTTAATTTGACGTGATATGTCCGCTCTTTTCTGATTGGAAGAAAGATCCTGCAGTCTCTTTGAATTTTGGTATACGAGTTTTGATTGATGGAACATTTCAGTCAGTTTCGATCCTGTCCTAAGTTTTATAATTTTATATATAAATACATTCTGCTACGGTGTCTCTTGTCGTAAAGACCTTCTCAAGTCTCAATTAAAATGAGGACAAGCGTAAAGTCGTGAACCATCGTTTCGGGCATGCTGTTCAACCCTGACAACTCCATAAAGGGATCGTGAGCCATTACCAAGGTTACAAAGTCATATAGAAAAGATTGTATTTGGAGAGACAAGGGTGTCTTAAGAGGATATTGGTCTACTATTTTAGGGAAATATATTATTTATTAAATTTTACAAAGCCTGTTGTCTTCACCCTTTTCTGTTACTTATTTTAAGAGCATAGACTCGTAACAGTATGTACAAACGGTCCTACCCTTTTCGTTGGTTAATATGGGCGGGTGTTTTGAGTGAAAAATAGGAGTTGCTGGATAGGTGGGATGAGTGTTTGGATAGTAATCTAATATTGGCTGGTGGTTGGTTGCCAGTGTGTGTTTGATTGCAATCAAAAAGTTGCTGCTGGACAAGTGGGCAGTATTATGTGTTGGATTGTAGACAAAAATGTAAATATTACTGTTTCCACTTGTCCCCAAACTACCTCTTCTGACTTTAAATTTTTAAGGCAGTCTCGGAGGAAGAAACATCCTATATTCAATTCCCGTTTGTCCCCATAATGTACACATTTGGGTTGATATTAATTCCCTGTACGTCCCCAGATTCTCTTGAAAGCACTGTTATCATAATTAGGTTCGTGTTTACTTTCATGTCATTTAAGAATGGCAGAAAAAAAAAAACACCTTTTCGAATGGAAAACGCAGAGAACCTTAAACGTCTGATGACAACTTATATTCACACAGAGTGAAGACTTTAAATGAAAACTTATATTCACACAGAGTGAAGACTTTAAATGAAAACTTATATTCACACAGAGTGAAGATTTTAAATGAATACTTCACATAATGAAGACATTAAAAGGAAACTTTTATTCATACAGTGTGAAAACTTTAAAATTATCAACTCTTGATAACATTATCCCAAACAATAACACAAAATACTGTAAAGTTACTTTTATTCGCGTGCTATTTATTTACGCATAATTTGTGATTAAAATCTATCCGCAAATTAAACATCCGTATCTTATCTGATAAATTATTAAAATACATGCAGTAACAGATTTTAGTAATGTCATGGAAGCGAAATAGTTTGTCATAGAAAATCCGCGAAATTTAGTTGCGGCGAATAAGGGTAGGTTTACGGTTATTTGTACAATAACGTTTACCGTACATGTACATAACACAAAGAAAGTACTGTAGATCATTCAATGGATGAGACAGTGGAAAAGCTGATGGAATTAATTATATTAAAAAGTTTAACCATATTCATTTCAAACATTTCAAGGTATACGTAATGCATATTGATATTTAATTCTGGAAACAAACGCTTATTATATTAACTCATTCCAAGTTAAAAGACCTGACATTAGAATACCGGCATATCAGGAATATATAGACATTTGGAGGAGGTGCATCAAGGAGAATCTAATGTATATGCATGACTGACATATCATACAGTATATTCACACAGTGTGAATATACAGAAACACATATAATATTATCCATTCAAGAACGGTGAATAAACAATTATTATTTTATTATGTTACAACTGTTAGAACACTCTAAGGCAAGAGTTATCTCCATCTTGTGATTGAATTTCCAAAAACCTCAAGACAACGCTCTTGGTCAGCTGAAAGGTTCTTAAACATGCAAACACCACCAATAATTTACTCTAGGCACCTAATGACCACACACCACGAAACTATAATTGTACACCTGCATACTTTTTCTTGTTTCACAATTGTATGACTCATGAGTAAGACGTATCGAACCAAAGATTAGTATTTCACGCCATGCAATATAAATCACGACCCAAATACCTGATACAAAATATTATTCCCCTCTCAAATAACTAAGCACATATTCTAAAACTATCCAGGGAATTCCCTATGTTCAGACATTAGGGAGGATCCATTTTACGAAACTAATCTATGCCATCATAAAAACTCATGAACGCTGTACATGATGACGTCTACTCCTAGAAAATGGGTAATTACTCGAGCTGGGAAATATATTCGCAACATCGACTCCCCATTACCAACAAATAATCACTAAAATCTAACAAAGCTATACACGCAGACGTAAATGAAAAATACCACATACCTAGGTTTATCACAGTATCATGCATTTTCAGGATG